>VDFB02262213.1:231343-278115 GCA_007258455.2 Sequoia sempervirens | reverse complement strand
TATAAGGAATTCGTAGGCTTGGAGCTCTTATAAATTGCATTTTCAATTGAATTTCTAAACATGGAAATCCAAACATGGAAATCAATAAAAATTAATTATTGAGTAGTTCTTTTCTTCAGGTAATAAATGGGTTCTATTAATGGGGACTGTCCCCAAAGACTACATACAACATACAACTTAAGAATTGAGAAACTGCATGAACTACCCTTAAGTAGGGCATAGTAGGGCTAAAATGAGATAAGGAAAGCATTAATAGACTAACCTAGATGCCTACATAGAGAAATGGCAACTGTACTTTCAGAACCCTTATATATAGAAACAACAACACAACAAATATGATACCATTGCGCACCATATCTTGCAGAATTAGGACAATTGCAACACAACCCATCTAGCCATACTAGTGGAAGGAGGAGCAGTTAATCATTTGTCATAAGCATGACTATATACCCCATTTTTGGAGACATCGATGAACTCCACCGATGGAATAATTGAACCAATTGTAGTGTCCAACCCATTAAATTTGAACCCTTTTATGATTTCTGCCTTGGTGACTGCCCTAACAAGCCTTCTGTTTTCCTAAAATGACATTATATAGCCACTCCATTTTGTTATTTTGAACATTTGTAATCATCATTGTACTCACTACTCATTGTAATCATCATTATGAAATCTTGAATATAATATAAATTTTGAACAATTATGAAATCTTGAATATAATATAAATTTTGAACTCAACATTTTCATTGTTCAATTTTAACTTGTTAATATTCACTTTCAAAGTTCAAAGTTTAGTAGTTTTTAAGTTTTACTAATTTGCCAAATTTTCATTTGTAATTCTTATACTTATAGTCTTATACATCTTTTTATAACTATTTTTTCAAATACTATATGTATATTAATGCCGCTGTCCCTTACCGTCTGCCCACCTTCCCCAAATTTAGGCCCTTAGTCCTACCCTCGAAACTCGTCCCTGCCTCCTCCGTTAGGAAAATCTGTGGAACTATGCTTAAATGTTATTGGCACATTTTCTAATAATTAGGATACAAATGGGTGTTCCTGAAAATGACTTGATTTGGCATCAGCTGGCATTGAGTTAGTATGCAATATGTCTTCTTTTGTTATTTAGGCATTATGCTCAACTTCAAAGTGGGTAAACAACTGTGATAAATTTGATACCACGATCTATTGGCAGGGAATGTTTCATTTGGAAATATTTCTAGCATATTTTACAACATTTACCTTGACTACACATAACTTGCTTAATGTTGTTTTGCAGATTTTTGCTTGATAATGCTTAAATAGATTTCTGCTTTCAGATGCGATGATTCCTATCACATGTTTTATATTGGCGGGCCTATTTGCACTTTAACACTAAGGCACACATTGGGTGGGTTTCATATTTGCACTTATTATCCCGACTTGGCTAATATGCATTAGTGATATGCATTAGTGCTGTAAGTCTATACAATCACTTGCTGGAATCTGCATGTTTATCAATTCACCCAAAGCTCAGACCATTTTTAACCCCTATCAAGTTGGTGCTAATTGGAGTTGTGCAAATGCAGGTAGGTAACCTTGTTTAATTTGAATCTTCTTTGTGACATTGCTCTTTCTTTCCTGTTAAAGCAAGCTCATCATAGTATTTTGTTTCGGATTTCAATTTATTTATATTTTTTATTCTTGAAAATATTTTAGATGTTTCTGATGTTAGGAAATTAAGGTTTACATATAATAAATTAGTTATTAGGTTAGTTAGTGTTGGTAATAAGTCAAACCTGGACCAAAGAGGGGCTGGTGCTATACAGGCCAGTAGCTCAGTTGGTAGAGCACTCCAACAGCAAATGGAAGGTCCTAGGTTTGAGTCCTAGCTGATCCATGAAAGCTCAACATGGTATAACAGCCAGGTCAGGCTAGGAGCCCCAAGCATTCTATTAGAGTGGCGTAAGGGGGGGTGTTGGTAATAAGCCAAACCCGAACCAAAGAGGGGCTGGTTATATGGGCCAGTAGCTCAGTTGGTAGAGCACTCCAGCAGCAAATGGAAGGTCCTAGGTTTGAGTCCCAGCTGGTCCATGAAAGCTCAACAGTTAGTTGGGTGGGAATTTATTCTTGTAAAGGGAGAATAATGGCTTTATAAAGCCAATGTATTGGATGCGATGTGACGAATGATCATAATGAAATTCCTCTTTATTTTTATCATTATTTGCAATATAAATTCTTAATATTGTTATTCTGTTTTTGCTGCTCTACACCAGAAGCTTTTCTTTTAGTTTAGCAGGCCCTTTCCCTGGCTTTAGCTCATAGGTTTTAAACATTTAAAATGACCCATGTTAATGTATTGCGGTTTTAGATTATTAGCATTTGTTGAATCTCTGGCTGCATTTTATAATAATATTTTAGATGGGTGTATGGCCTTCTTTCAGCTCAGTGCCCTTGCTGTAGCTTATACAGTGACACCATGGCCCTATCACTCACTTTTGTCTATTAGACTAAAATGGTGCGAAATGTATTTTAGCTTTGATATATGAAAATCAATTTCTTGTTTACATCATACACACAACGAGCTTCTTTGTGTGGGCATTTTTATTTATTTTAGTCTTTAATGAACCTTTGGTTACGTTTTATAATAATATTTTGAATGGGTGCATAGCCTTCTTTTAGCTTAGTGCCCTTGCTGTAGCTTATACATCGATGCCATGGTCCTATCACTCACTTTCCACTATTAGACTAAATGGTGTGAAGTGTATTTTAGCTTCGATCTATGAAATTCAATTCCTTGTTTACATCATAGTTCATGCACGCAAAAAGCACTTCATGTTGCCTTGTGTGGGCATTTTAATTATTTTTTTATAATTCATGGAATCAAACTGTTTTTTTGACATCAGACAGGCAAGATCCCATGAAGATAGGCATTAATGCACATTCTGATTTATATTTAACAGTTGTTTTCAGACGTGTCTCATTTTATTTTTTTTAATGTTTCCATGATGGCCATTGTGACCTTTATTCCTAGTTTAGCTGGTCGCTACTCTTGTTGCAGCTATATACTTTAAATATATTAAAAATCAGTTTTAATGAACTTATGGTTTTATATTGTCAGTTTTTTCAAATGTTTGTCTTTTATGCAATATAGAAATAAATGTTTCTCTTTTTAAAACTGTTTGGGACAAGCTTGATAATCATAATGATTTTCGTCTATTTAACAAAGCCCTTTCTTATGCTGTAGCTTATATACAGTACATCTAAAAGTAGATCAGCAATAATAGATATCTGGATTTTTATTATCAGTTCTTTTCTGACATTTTTCTGCTTTATAAAATATTTCCTTGATGGATCTCATCACATTGCCTCTAATTAATCCTAGTCATTGATAGGTTTGTGGCTTTATGTATCATTCCTGTCCCTTTAGGCATGGGAAAAGACCAACATTTATGGATGTACGAATTTATGTTGAACCAATAATCATTTTGCATTCCAATATTTATGAGCTAGGTTTTTGTTGAACTTCCAATGATGTAATGAAAACATAGTGAATCTGGTTTGCATGTTTAGTGGCATAAGCTATGCATCCTTGAACATATCCTTTCTTTTATTGTTTTCTCTGGTTACCAGCTCAATTTGACCATGTAACAAACTGAATAATGTTTTAAGAGGCTACGTAAAAGTTTGATGAAACCCAAACTATAGCCAACTGCATTGCAACAGACATGAGCTACACACTGTCATCTGGCATTCTGAATCTTAATAATTGTGAAAGCCTTCTTTTGTTTGACAGAAAGAAGGTTGCTGATGATGCATTTTTTGAGGCCAGTGCCTAGCACCATCACATCATATGGCTAATATGCACAAATGAATCAATGAGAGAAAGAAGAACCAAATGGGTGTTAGTCTTTTTCTCTAAAGCAAATTTGTGTTTATTTATAAGGATGTTGTGGGTACGGAGGACTAGGGTAAATGAAATCTAGTGGAATGTGTGTAAATGGCTAGAGTACAGTTTAATGTGAGAATTAGAATAGTAGGTTTGACTAACTGTGTTCTGTTGTGGGGTATAGGTTAATAAAAGTATTGAAGGAGTGAGTGTGGATTGACCTGCGTTGGTTGATGCACCTCCCTTGCTCATCCATTGGTGTCTAAGCACTTGCTTGCTTCTAGGTCCTCGTTCGTTTAATCTTGTGTAAATCCTCATTTGATTGCTGTTGCATAACTAAAATTTAGTTTTTTTTTTGCAAAATTGAAAATTTAAAACTAAACTAATAACTATTCAAATTTCAATGTTGAATCTTGATGACAATATGAACATTGAATATGCACTTGCAGCCATGTCTATGAATGTGAATATGAAACTAGTTAAAAAAATAAAAAAAATTTAAAAAACAGTCACAGAATCAACGTCTGAAGTTTTGTCCAATAGTTCTCATGTTTGCACCTCACTTGTTTGTTCTCTTGTTTGTAACTCGCCCATTTGATCTCATGTTCATGTTTTAGTTTCAATCTTGATCTTAGCTACTTATTATAATATATTTATTCTTTATTGATTTTGATTATATTTTTTCTTACATTATATTGGGTTGGCTTAATGTGATTTTTAGAACAAGTGACATTTATCAAGTTGGAGAAATTGATTCAACTTGCGATTTGTAATCTTGAGCAAGTTAAAGAGAAGTCATGAATAGTGTAGTGAATTGTTATTTTAAAATATGATATGAATATGATGTTATGTTCTTTAGCTTTAGGTACTAATTAGAACATAGTTATTGTATAAATGTTTTCTATTATATTAGATTCTTACACTACATTGGGTTGGTTTTATGAGATTATTAGAGCTAGTGACATTTGACGGGTTAGAGAAATTTTATTTAGCTCACGACTTGCAATCTTGGATGAGGTATGGAAAAATTGAATAAATTGGTAATTTTGACTTCATCTTTAACTTATTAGTTATTATTCTCTATAGTTGATATAATTTTAATTGTAGTTTTGTTATATATCTTAATATGACAATTAGATTAGCAGATTTGGCAAATTATATTTGTTGTGGTGAATTTTTAAGCATGGAAAGAGAGGGTGTGGATTGGCCATTGTTGTTCATTAGCCCTCCCTTGCTCTCTTTCCTGTAGTTCCTCGTTTGTACAATGCCACATAGGTCCTTATTTGATTAATCTTGCATTTCTTGTTTTAGATCTATTTTGCATTTGTCCCTTGATTGTTCTATAAACAATTTTTCTTAGTTAATCTATCAACGACCTTGCTTGATTGGTCTATCATCAACCTCACTTGATTGATCTCACGATTGTTTTTTTATAGGTGTTTCGCTCGATTGGTCTCACATAGGTCTTTTGCTTGACTTGTATCACACAAGTCTCTCACTTGGTTGGTCTCACACTTGTCTGTTAGTTGGCCACTTTTTATTTTTTCTTATACTGCTTGATTGGTCTTGCACTTGCCCCTTAGTCAACCACTTTGTAGTTTTCCTTATGTCAAATGGTTCACATTTTTCCCTTGACTATTCTTATGTTAGTCCCTTGTTCAATTGTTTGACTATCTAGCTCAATTAGTAGCTTGTTGTTCTGGTTCTATTGGGTTCTTGTTGTTAGCATGGTTCAACAAGTTGCTTGTTGGCTTGGCTTTATCATTGTACCATTAGCCTTGCTTGATCAATTCTATGTTGGTTTGATCTCACGTAGGTTCAGTCGGTTGGCTTTAAGTATGTCCCTTAGTTGATTAGGCTAGTATAGGTCTCCATTGGATCAATCTTGTGTAGGCCCCTTTCTTAATCTATCCTATGTACTTCTCTCACTTGATCAGTGTTTTGTAGGTCCTTTAATCAATCTTGCATTCATACTTCGTTTGATCAACATTGCTTTTGTACCTCACATGAATAGTATTGCTTTCATACCTTGCACGAACGGTCTTGCCCTCTACCTCATTTGACCTATCTCATGATCATACCTCTTTCAACTGGTCTCTGTTCCTACCTCAATCAATTAGTCTTGATCAACTACTCATTATAACATACTTATTGTTTTAATGTTTTTAATTATATTAACTTCTTATGTTACATTGAGTTGGTTTAAGGTGCTTATGAGAACAAGTGATGTTTGGTGGGTTCAAGAAATTTATTATGTTTGCAACTTGCAATCTTGAGTAAGATATGGGGAAATTATGAATTGTTAAGTGAATTTTTATGAAAAAAAACTATTGATATAACTTTATGTTCCTTATTTGTAGGTTTGGGTACATAATAGAACATATTTATTATTTAAATGTTGTTTTATTATACTATCTTCTTACATTACATCTAGTCAATTCTATTTGATTATCAAAACAAGTCACATTAGACTAGTTAGAGAAATTTTATTTAGCTTGTGAATTGCAATCTTCGGTGAGGTATTTAAAAATTGTGAATTGTTGAGTGAATTGGTATTTTTGACTTTATTTTCAATTTATTATTCTCTAGTTTATTTGATTGTAATTTTAGTCTTGTTATATAGTGTAATGTGAGAATCAAATTACAAGATTTGACAAAGTATACTTTTTTGTGGTCTATTTGTTTATATAAGTGTGGAAAGTGAGGGTGTGGATTGGCCTTTGCTAGTTGTTGCCCCTCCTTTTCTTGTCTCTTGGTGTCTTATCACTCTTTTACCTATAGAGTATCATTTGTTTAGTATCATATAGGTGCTCATCTGATCAATCTTGTATAGGTTCTTGTTTGACTAGCTTTGCATAGGTCCTTGTTTCATCATCTTGCAGAGGTCCTCATTTGATTGATTCTTGCATCTTTTTTGTTTGATTAATTTTTCATTTGTTACTTGCTTGATTGTTTGACTAGTGATTTCGCTCAATCTACCAATAATGTCACTTGATTGGTCTATTATCCTCCTTACTCGATTGGCCTTTAGTAGGTCTCTTGCTTGATTGGTTTTGTAAAGATCTTTCACTCAATCATTCTCATGTTAGTCCTTCGTTTGGTTGTTTGGTTATCTAGGTAATCATTCTCATGTTAGCTCTTCAATTTGGTTTGATTGGGCACTTGTTGCTATCATGGTTCAATTGGTTGCTCATTGGCTTGGCTTTATTGAATTATTATCAGCCTTGCTTGATCAATGCCATGTTGGTCATTGGTCTAATTGTTCTCATGTAGGTTCAATTGGTTTGTTTTTCGTGGGTACCTTAGTCCATTAGGCTTTCGTAGGTCCCTTATTGAATTTGTCTCATGTAGGCCCATCATTGGATTGGTCATGCATAGGTACCATTCTTGATTGTTCGCATGTATATCAATCACTTGATCAATGTTATGTAGGTCCCTTGCTTGATTAATCTCATTTAGGTCTCTATCTCGATTAGTCTTCTATAGGTGTCTCTTGATTGGTCTTGCATAGGTTTCTTTCTTGATTAGTCTCACATTGATACTTCATTCGATTGGTTTGGCATTCATACTTTCCCATTTGACATCATGTTTGTACCTTGCTTGATTAGTATCATATTTATACCTCACTCGATAGGTGTTTTGTTCATATCTCACTCTATTTGTCTCATAATCGTATTGCACTTGATAGTTCTCACAATTGTACCTAGCTCAACATTTCTTACATTCCTACCTCATTTGATTAGCTACCCATTCTAACATGTTTTTTTGTATAATGTTTTTTATTATATTAATTGCTTATATTACATTTAGTTGGTTTAATGTGATTATGAGAACAAGGGACACTTGATTGGTTTGAGAAATTTATTCACCTTGTGACCAATCTTTAGTAAAGTATGAAGAAATTATGAATAGTGGAGTGAATTGTTATGTAGAAATTATGAATAGTGGAGTGAATTGTTATGTAGAAAGTACTATTAATATAATCTTATGTTTTATCTTTAGCTTTATGAATAGTTGAGTGAATTTTTATGAAAAATGTACTATTAGGATAATGTTATGTTCTTTATCTTCAGCTTTAGATACAAATTTAAAACATATTATTTGAATGTTTTTATTATATTAACTTCTTACATTACATTGGGTTAATTTTTTTTACCAGAACAAGTGACATTCAATGGGTTAGACAAATCTTTTTTGGCTTGTGATTTGCAATCTTTGATGAGGTATGCAAAACTTGTGAATAGCTAGATTGAATTGGTTTTTGACTTTTATTTTCAAGTGATTATTTTGTATAATTTATAAAATTGTGATTGTAGTCTTGTTACATAGCCGAATATGTGAATTAGATTAAAAGATTTGACAAAGTATGTTTTGTTGTGGTGCATAGGTTTAAACAAGTGTTGAAACATATGGTATGGATTGGCCTCTATTAGTTGATGCCCCTCCCATGCTCGATTGTTGGTGTCTTATTGCTCTCTTGCATGTAGGTCCTCATTTGTTTGATGTTAGGTAGGTGCTCACTCAATCACTCTTGTGTAGGTCCTTGTATGATCAATCTCATGTCTCTTGTTTTTTATTAGTTTTGCATCTATACCTCGCACAATTGACCAATATTAGTGTATAGTCGTAAAATTGCACCCCTTGCAATTTCACATACATTCTTGCATCTTCTTTAGTGTCCACTCCCCTAGCATTTGTGTAGGCTCACTTTAGCCCATGCATTAGCCTTTTTCCCTTCTCAGGATGCTCCAACACCCCTTTTTAGCAGCTACCCTTGCGTGTTAGCTTTGCTTCAAACCGCGTGCTTTTCCCATTCTCATCGTTTTGTAGTGTGTCGTGTCCAGACACTAGCGTGTCGCGCAGACATCTATGCGCCACACTAGCGTCCTGCGGCATTTCAACACTCAAACAGTTGTCTCCGAACATGCTTGCCACTTGTCCTCACCTTTTGTCAGTGGTAACGGCCCGAGACGCTATGTAATGACTAAAGAAGCTTCTTTTCTCTCCTTAAAAGCAGTCTTTCCACTCCATTTGCATCTTCTAACTTTCTCTAGCTTCGTTCTACCATCTTGCTCTTGCTTGCACAACTCCCTTATTTGTCACAGCAGCTTCAAGCTCTCACATTCTCACAACACTCTTCACACCCTTGGATTTTACAACTCTCTTTATCTCCCTCTTTGTAGCCCTCTTGGCTCTCATGTCTATCTCCCTTGTCTTATGCTTGTGAGCATCCTAGCATTCCACATCCCCTCTCTATTGCATTCTTACTTCATGATACGAGTTCTCCTCCTTGAGCAGGGATTGCTTTTATCACTCATACTTGGTGGTGTGGGTTCTACTCCTGAGCGGGTTTGGCTTTCACCAAATGCTTTGTCCATTTTGGTTACACTCTTTGTCTCTATCTTCTTGGTTGTTTGTGGAAGTGGGAACACCAAAACGGGGGTTTGACTGAGGCAAACCCCTATACAGCCCCAACATGTTTTCCAAATCTTATAGGCGCAGGTATTGAAGATATCTTCTAGATGGAGGTTTCATTATTTGGATTGTTGTGAGCATCTTCTTCCTTTCTTCTCCTTATCTTTATCATCTATTTTACTTTATTTTCGTTCTATTACATTTTGTTACTTTATCGCACTCTGTAAGTTCTTAACAATTGGAGTAGAAGTAGTCATTTTGTTGTTTTTCTGTGATAAACTCGTTCCCTCGTCTATACGAGACGCCAGTGCGCCTCTAGGATGCCAGTGCGTCGCGCTATCGTCCGTATTTTGCACTGCCATCCTTTGGCCAAGAGCTTGTCAGTTTGTCCAGAAAACCTTTGTGACTTGCTCTTTCGAATTCTAAAACTCTTGTCGTTGTTCCTTGAGGTAGTTTAGGGCAGTTCGCCTCGTGAGGCTCTCTAAATGAAGAGAACTCGTGAGTAGCAAATCCCCCTTCTCTACAATTAGTTATTGTTTGCTGTGATCTTTACTCAGTGTCTATCTCTTGCCCATTTGTTGGTATCATTTGACAGTTTTGGCTTAGTTGATCTAGATTAAGTCTCTCATTCGGTTGGCCTCATGTCTATCCTTCACTTGATTGATTACTTGTTGATCTTGCTTGATTCTTTGCTTGTTAGTCTTGCTTATCTATTATTCGCATGGCTATTGGTGTTGCTTGATTACTTGATGATATGTTTAGACTAGTTATATGGTGAAAGGTGAGATAATGAATGCTTATTTTTATTTCTGCTTCTATTTCTACTTTTGCATTAATCATCTATTTTACTTGTTCATATGTAATGGTTCTAAACGTCAATATTTCAGCATAGGTTGTTTTTTGATTAGTCTCACATTTCACATTTTTCTCACTCAATTAGTCTCACATGTGTGCCTCTTTCAATTGTCCTTTTAGTTAACTAGTTTTTGTTTTTCATTTTGCCTTGGTTTGTCTTGCACTTATCCCTGGTGATCCCATAATAGTGGTTTACAAATTTTGGCCAAACTGACACTAAAATTATTTTTTAACTAAATCTTCACATTCGGGCACCTATAGCGGCTAAACTGTGAGGAATTTGAAAGATGCAGTGAACTAGAGTCTCATCAAATTTTTTCTGTAGATTCTAAAAATATTTTTTTTCAAATTTTGGAATCAAATTGCACTTTTCCATCTCCCAAAATAGATTTTTTCATAAACAACATTTTTAAAAAGTGATGCACACCGATAATGCATAACTTTTTTCCATGAAGGGATAAAATTCTAATTCTTTCAAATTTAGATTTGTAACTCTGATATCTAGTGCTTCACTTGGTTAGATAGTTTTTATTGAATATTTTTTCCTTAATCAAGTTTCAAAGTCAAACGAATTATAATTCAGACACAGCTGCACCGTATAACGCGTAACTTTTTTGTATATGTCAAAATTTTTTATTTTTTTTGTTAGATCAAGGACTTCAATATCTGGTGCACTCATATTTTTCAAATTTTTGATAATCTTCTATTTTTCCACATGTGAAGAACAAAGAAATTCATTTTCGATGAAAAACCTATGTTTAATAAAACTTAAAACAAATACATAACAAAACCAAAACATATTAAAATTATATTCATTGGATAGCTTGTTCTGAGGAATACCATAATCATTTGAAATAAATTTTGAATGAATTCATTTGATCCCCAAAATCTAAATCAAAAGTGATTTTTTATCGATTTTGATAGGTGTAAAGGAGACGATTTATAGGTATGGTTTAAAACTAGCGAGGTTCTATCCAAGGGGGTTTGATCTAAGGTGATTTGATCAAACCTCTTCAATTGAATCCTTAAAATGGAACTTTTTAAGGCTTAAATCATTATATTTTCTAAAAATATATGATTTCAGCTAAAATTCGTTCCTCTCAGGAATTGTAAACCACTATTATGACAACACCCCCTTAGATGACAAGGTTGCATTTTTCCTTATGTCAACAAATTCATGCATTCCCTTGGTCATTCTCATTTCAGCCCCTCATTTGGTTTGATTATCTAGCTCAATTAGTATCCTATTGATCTAGTTCAATATAGTGCTTGATGCTAGCATAGTTGACCTGGTTGCTTGTTGGCTTGGCTTTATAGATCTAACGTTATCCTTGCTTGAAAAATCTTGTGTTTGGTCACTTATGTAATTGGTCTTGTGTTGGTTCATTTGATCAATTTTGTGTAGGTTCCTAAGTCAATCAAGCTAGATTATGTCCTTCATTGGAGCACCCTTATGTAGGTCCCTCATTGAATTGGTCTTGTGTGGATATGTTTGTTGATAGGTCCCATTTATGTCGCTTGTTTGTTGTTGTGTAGGTCCCTTGCTTAATTGATCTCATGTAAGGTACATATAAATTATGAATAGTTGAGTGAAATGATATTAAAAATTACTATTAATATGATGTTATATTGTATATCTTTTGTTTTAGTTACTAATTAGAATATATTTGTTATTTAATTCTTTTTAATAATATTAACTTCTCACATTACATTGCATTAGTTTTATGTGTTCATCAAAGCAAGTGACATTCAATGTGTTATAGAAGTTTTATTTAGCTTGCAATTTGCAATCTTGGATGAGGTATGCAAAAATTGTTAATAGTTGAGTGAATTGGTATTTTTGACTTTATTTTAAGTGATTATTCTCTATTGTTTATAAAATTGTAACTTTAGTCTTGTTATATAGCTTAATATGAGGATTAGATTAGTATATTTGACTAATTGTATCTTGTTGTTTTGTGTAGATAAGTTTGGAAAGAGAGATTGAGGATTGGCCTTTGCTAGTCTCTGGCCCTCCCTTGCTTGTTTATTTGTGTCTTATGACTCTTTTTCTTGTAGTACCTCATTTGTTAGTTTTTGCATAGACGTTTGTTCAATTAGTCTTGTATAGGTTCTCTTTTGATCAACTTGACATAGGTCCATGTTTGATCAATTTTGTGGGGGTACTCATTTGATTGGTTTGACATATGCCTTCATTCAATCAGTCTCACATCTCTCTTTACTAATTATTTTTGTATTTGCCCCTCATTTCATTGTTCTATTAACAACTTCACTCAATTAATCACCAAAAAAATTGTTGATGATTCTATAGTGTGCTTTGTTTGTGCTCATTAGTTTGTTGTTAGCTCAGCCTACTAGAATGTTGCACTAGTTTAGTATTAGAGCTTTATGTTATGAGTCATAGAGGGGAGCTCACAAGAGTTTTGTAGGCAAAGTGTTTGTGCACAATGTTTTACATTGTAGGTGAACCAACGAAGATGGGTCACATGGTAGTAAGAAGAGGTGTAAGTGACCCTGCTAGTGGTCCACGTAAACTTTCTTGATGCATTAAGCATGACTCTATGCCATTGACACTGCATTGCAAAGGATTTCCTATGGCGATAGAGGATATTGGTGATGATGGAGGTCATAACACATAGGGAGTTGTCATGATTTTAGATGATCTTGAAGAGTTTGTGGGGGAAGAAAGATTTGTGAATGCCTAGATGAAGGTTGGGAGAAAGTGAAAGATTGATCTCCCATGCTACTTGAGAAGCTTAAATCTAGAAACACTAATTGATTGGATTGTTGAGCTGAAGAAATACTTTGAGTTTGAATACATCGAGGACACAAAGAGAGTCAAGCATGCTGCCTTGATGTTGAAAGGCATGTTGCCTTGTGGTGGGAGTTGGTCTGCAAAAGTTGTGTGGAGGGAGAACAAATGATCATAGTGGGATTGCATGTTGACAAAGCCAAAGAGGAATTTTTTTCCAACCAACTACATGCTAGATATGCATAAGAAGTCCCAAAACCTAGGTCAAGAGGGCATAATTGTGAAGGAGTACATGAAGGACTTCTATATATTATGCTTTCATGTTGGTCGTGTAGAGGATGCCATTGTTAAAGTGTCATTATATGTTAATGTGTTGGGCATCTCCATTTAGAATGAGACGTGATTGCTAACTATGTTAACCTTTGAGGAGGCCTACCAACTAATGTTGAAGATGGAGAAGTCATGTGAATAGTAGAGTGTGTGCAGTATTGGTAATGGCAAGGACATGAAGAGCAACATGAGCATAGGAAGACGTACCTATGTGCATAGTGAAAGAACAATAAGTAATGGAGCCATGTCAGGTGCAAAGTGCAAGAAAATTTCCAATAGAGGTGGAAATACAAGGAAAATTTACAAAAATGGCTTTGGAGGGACATGCTTCAAATGTGGGTAAGTAGGTCATTGAACATTTGAGAGTCTACATGTTGCACAAGAATATGGTCTCATAGAGAAGCATGTGCACGTTGCATAGATTGAAGAGGCTAGTTCATTGAGAAGTGAAGTAGAGGCTAGTGAGAAAGCGTTTCTATTGAAACACATGCACAAAGTTAATGATCCATCGTAGAGGAAGAGTTAGTTCTAGACTAAGTGCAAGTTGATGATTGATGGAAGTAGCATTGAAAACTTAATTGCATTGAAGATGGTGCAAAAGTTGGGGTTGAAGATGGTCATGCATCCCACGCCATATGGTCTTGTGGTTGTAGAAGGGACAACTCTTAGTGACAAAGCAATGTTCAATTGCATTCCACATTGGAGAATATGTGGATGAGGTATGTTTTGATGCGATCCAATGGATGACTTCCATATGTTCTTGGGAAGGCTTTTCTAGTGTGATTGATGTGCTATACATGATGGTTGCAAAAAAACATTCACCATTTGGAAGAAGTTTGAGTTGCTTTCCATTGAGGAAGAATACTCCATACTTAAGGGCAAGGTTTGCTATTGCTAGCTAAAAATTTTCTCGAAGAGGTGGGAGACTTGTAGGATTGCTATGTGTTGGTAGTGAAGCTCGCACAAGGCGAGTAGAAGGAGCCATATAGCTCAAAGGAGTCAAAGATTGCAATGTTGCTTGAGGATTTCACACATGTGATTGGTGATGGAATGCTAAACAATTTGTTGTTGGTGCACTTTAATGTTTTAAATTATTTTCCCTTCTTTCATTACATTGGGTTGGCTTAATGTGATTATGGATACGTTTGAAATGAAGTGAGTATTTGTAATGTCCCCTTCTTAGTGGCCATCGTAATGTTTATTTAGCCTTTTTGCTCCTAAAGTCTAATTGGAGAAATAAGGGAGAAATTATTAAATTAATTATTTTATAAGGTTATTAAAATATTAAAAATCAAAAGTAACCTTGTATTTAATTAATTTAATATAGTGACTCAAAATAAATTATTATTATTATAAAGTCACTAAAATTAAAATTAAAGAATATTGGAGAAGCTTCTAGATGGCCGCCCTAGACTTGGTGAGAAAAGAATAAATAGAAGGGAATTGTCCATTGTTACATCATCTAGGACATTTGACATTTGACTTGATATGTTTGTTGGAGAAATAAGGGAGAAATTATTAAATTAATTATTTTATAAGGTTATTAAAATATTAAAAATCAAAAGTAACCTTATATTTAATTAATTTAATAGAGTGACTCAAATGATTTTTTTTTTTATCGATAATAATTTATTTTATGTATATATATAAAAAGGTTTTACATCCAGTCATACCACTTGCATATTCCATGCCACCCCCCAAAATCCATTAGGATTGCCTATCTAAGATTATCAAAAGCCTCGCTATCACCAACCCAAATAATTACAATGATATGTCCACCACAAAATCTATGACTTCCCATATAACCAATTACACACTAGCTACACCCCAACATTGCATCTAAATTATATGAAGTAACACACCCGCCTATCTAAATACAAAGTAACCCTATAATGGCAACCATCAACATATTCAAGATTAAACAGAAACCTTAAATGTTGCTGAGCAAAAAACTTCTACAACGGATGATCTGCATTTCCATCAGCATTTGACCACGCTCTGCTTTTCTAGCCAAACCCCACAATTCTTCCATTTCTAGTCTTCCCCAGGTTAGGCAAGCAAAAAATAAAAGGCTTGCAAAAAAACTCCTGTCGAACTGCTTTTCCCACCACCCCTAATCATCATTCCTGCTTAACTTGGCTCTTCAAGCTCCTCCTCTTTTGGTCGAGCGCTTCCTTCTGGGAAACTGTTGAGGAATGTTCAGCTTCGTCTGGTTTGTTGCGAGCTCATGATGCCTTAAAACCAATTTCAAATTTTCCCATGCTGCCAACTTGTCCAATCTATAGGCATCTTTGTCAATCCACCTACGCCATCTCACAAACAGAATCACACCCAATTCCTTCCCATCCTCCATATCCTCAATCCCTTCTGTGATGTTAAACCCGACCCCCAAAACTACCCATTCAAAGAATGATTCCATTCCCAACAACTCCTCCTAAAAAAGAGAATGCATTACCCATTTAATGACTCCAAAGTCTTCATTCAATTCCAAGCCCCATGCAAAAATCATGGAGGCTATGTCCACATTCAGTCTGCCCCTATGTGTTGCCTCCATAAAAAGCTTCCCCAATGCCTCCAACATCACATCAATAACATCATCATGTGGAAATTTTAGCAGGAATTTTAGCCTGAACTTTGTGATAGGACCAAAGAATCCTTTTTGCTGCAACTTCGTTTTCAACAAATACATTGCCTCCATTGTCACTCTGAAAACGATTCGACAGCTCTGCACCTACCTTCACACCTGCTTCTTGGACACACAAAACTTCTTTTAGCATTCCTTAAAATGACTTTCCGCCCGTGCCAAGCATCACCTTCTACACCATCCCGTCCAATCATCATTAATGAAGATCCTACTCTCGCCGTCATAACATCATCAACCCTTCAATTGAAAAATGTGCAATTCTTTTCCATCGACCTACCAAGGACATTCGTCACTCCCCATATCCTAATTATGATTACACCTGCATTTAAAACGTACATGCTCCCCTTCTCCCCAAAACTTCCTTTGCAATATTAAAAAATTATTATCTTTCTAATCATTTAACCCTCTTACATTCAAATAAAAACTGGAAACTTTTCTCCTAGATGGCGTCCATGACTACATGCCCAAGACTACCACAACTACACACTTCCCCAAGGAGTTCGACAATCACTAATCTTCTTCCCCTAAAAGCAAATGCTTGAAATCTTCAAATTTAAATTCACCAATACTAATAAAAGAAATTTCCCACTTTGATAGACAATCCGCCTCTCTATTTCCCAGACGACGTATATGGCTCACTTGAAAGTCTTCAAAAAATTATAATTCCTTGACAATTACCCTTATGTAATTCTGCAAATGCCAAGCCTTTGCATCCCTATTTGCAATTGCTTGTGTTATAATCATTGAATCTCCTTCAAGGTGAATTTTTTGAATTCCCACCACCCGTGCCATGCCAATAGCTAGCAAGGTTGCCTTTGCCTCAGCCACATTATTTGTTCCATCTTCTAGCATTTTCGCACCAAGAGCAACCATGTTCCCATGATGATCTCTAATTATTGCACCTGCCCCTAATGGACCAGGGTTTCCTTTTGCAGCCCCATCAAAATTCACCTTATGCCACCCTTCTAAAGGTTTTTCCCAGCACACTTCCTCAGATGGTGCCTTCTTAACGGTTGACAACTCTACACCTTGAATAGACCTTATCTTTATTCTTGGCCAAGCTTTTTGAAATTTGCTATCTTCCAATGTATAAGGAAGTATTAAATCTAGTGACTGCGAAGCTACCATTCCTACAACTTCTTCAATCGAGTGATCAATTCTACTCAACAATCTACTCCGAGACTCCTTTTTATCCAAAAAAATCCTCCTATTTTGCTCTTTCCAAATCTCCCAAACCACAATAGAAGGGCTGATTATCCAAATACTTGAGAGTAAATATTTCTTATTAGAAGAGGGCTAGCCCTCAAAGACCTCTTTTAGTGTCCTCTGGAGAGGACCTTGCCATCCTAATTTCATCTTCAAGCTCTCCCAACACCCTACTACTACATTGCATTGAAGAAGCAAGTGATCCACTAATTCTTCAACAACATCACACATCACACATTTTGTTGGTCTTGAAAAATCTAGCCTCTTTCTCCTCTCTCCTGATAAAATTCTTCCCCTCACTACAAGCCATGCAAAGGTGCCCGCTTTGGGTAAACAATCCTTATTCCAACAAAGTTTCTTAGCCCAAAAAAAATCACCTACTTGATTCTCCAATAACTGAAAACCAATTTTAACTGAGTAGTTCCCATTCACGGACCCACACCAGACCACTTTGTCCTCATTTTCTGACAAGAGCACTTTCCTGTCCTGAAGAATAGCTATCATCCTCTCGAGTTGCTAGTCTGATAAACCTTCACCATCAATCTCCTTCCAACCCCATTCCCGACCAAAGACGCCCTGTTTCATTTCAACATAATCACGCACCTTATCACCCCATCTCTGTGAAAAGAGAAGCCTAAGATCCTACAAGTCAGCATTTTCACGTAATATTGGCAATCCATCCTAAGAATCATCCCAAAATTTTGCTTTGAGACCATTACCTATTTTCCATGTAATATGATTTGTAATAACCAGTCTACATGAGACAATAAAATTCCATATGGCTAAACCTTTAGGCAAGTTTCGAATTGTTAGGATCCTATGATCATTTGTTGAATCAAGATATTTTGCCTTCATTATTTTCACCCATAAAAGTTCTGGATTTGAGTAAATGCTCTAGACTAGCTTTGCACCAAGAGCTTCATTCATGATTTGCCAATCCCTTAAACCAGCCCCACCTTTATCTTTAGATTGACAAATTTTGTCCCATGCTAACAAAGGAATTTTATCTTGCTCACTTGCACCATTTCAAAAGAACCTTCTCATTCTCTGCCCTATGGTTCTGATCACCTTCTTAGGGATCTTTAAACACATCATTGAGTAAACCGAAATCACTGAGATTACTAATTTCAACATTAAAATCCTACCTGCAGTCGTTAACCATTTGCTCTTCCAACCATCCATTCTTCTTAAACAGCTATCAACCAAATCTTTCCAAACTCTTGTCTTATTGGCACCTCGAAAAAGGGGTATTCCAAGATACTTATTAGGAAGGGTTCCCAACCTCATTCCAAGAATTCTACAAACTTCTAGCTGTTTTTGAATGGGTGTATAAAAAAAGAAAATTTATGATTTCCTCCAATTAATACATTGCCCAAATGCTTTACCATAAGCATCTAAGGTCTCCTTCATCACACGGGCTTCTCTAAAAGTTGCTTCCCCCAACAAGAAAGTATCATCAACAAATTGTAAATGCGATAGGGGATCAATACCTTCTGCAATTTTGATGCCTTTCCAATGACCAATTTTTTCGTTTCTTGGAAATTAGTCTCCCTAAAACCTCAGCCAAAATAATAAAAAGAAAGGGTGATATAGGATCACCTTGCTTGATACCTTTATTTGAATCAAAGAAACCTTGGGGACTTCCATTCACTAACACAGAAAAGTGCGGAGTACTGACGCAACTCTGAACCCAAGCCACCCATTCTTTGCAAAACCCAAATTTCTCAAGAACTTTCAACAAAAATCCCTTGTTTACTTCATCATAGGCCCTTTTGATGTCTAATTTGACCATCATTCTCTTGGTCTTTTCCAATCGGATAGAGTGGATTGTTTCATGTGCAACAATAACCCCTTCAAATATGGATCTATTCGGCGAAAAACCGCTCTGCTCAAGTGAAATCATTGACTCCAAAACCCTCTTCAATCTATTAGCTATGACTTTAGAAATTAACTTGTAGACCGTGTTGCACAAGGAAATCGTTCTAAAGTCCTCAAAAGAGTTGATCACTGACTTTTTTGGAAATAAAGCAATGAAAGTGTTGTTTAAGTCTTTTAGAATAAAACCACCCCTCCTCGATTCCTCCACCACCTCCCAAAGATCTTGTGCAAAGATATCCCATAATTTTTGAAAGAAGATTGCTGGAAAGCCATCTGGGCCTAGGGCTTTGTCTCCACCCAAGTCGAATAAAGCCTTTTTGACTTCTTTTATGGAAACTTCCTCCATGAGCATAGCATTCTGGGCCTCAACTATACATCTAGGAGTCACATCTAGCATGTTCAAATCAGTCAACAATTCAATGGATTTATCTACAAAGATATCTGAGAAAAAACTTATTGTTGCCTTATTGATATGATCAACATCATTCAAAACATTACCCATAGAGTCTTTTATAGAAAAAATCTTGTTATTTGATCTTCGCACCTTTACAAAATTGTGAAAGAATTTAGTGTTTCTATCACCATCTTTTAACCAAGTTTCTCTAGATTTTTGCCTCCAAAATATCTCTTCCCGGGCTAAAGTTTTTGAATATTCTTTATTTAGGACCTTTTCATAAGCATAATCCTCCTCACTCATCCCATTCTCAATAAATTTTGTGTGAAGTTTGTTCAAATCCTCCTCCAGTTTGAATTTCTCAACAAAAATATTCTTAAAAGACTCCCTATTCCACTTTTTAAGCCGCTCCTTGAGGAATTGGAGGTTTTTAAAAAGATGAAAGCTTTGTTACCTGAACGTTTTGGAGCACTTCTCCACCAACCGGCCACCATATCCTTAAAACCTTCAGCCTGGAACCACATTGCTTCAAATTTAAAAGGGCAACGATCTAGTGTGGCCTCTTCTTGAATTCTTAGACATATGGGATAGTGATTTAATCCAGTTATAGGTAGAATCTCAGCCTCACATGTTTATTGATGATCAACCCAATCCCCAGCTATCAAAAAATGATCCAACTTTTCAGCTATATTAAGAGAGCCACCTCTCTGGTTTGTCCATGTAAACTCACCATTTTTGAAAGGCAATTCAATGAGACCATTATTCACAAAAAAGTCACTAAAATTTTGTTGACTTTGTCCTGCCCAGCATAAGCCTCCCATTTTATCAGGTCTCAAAATAACATTGAATTCGCCTCCCAGGATAAACATCCTTTCCTCCTTGAAGCCTAAAATTGCTGATAGTTCTTTCCATAACATCTTTTTTTGGGTTGGACTATTTGGACCATATATATTGATTATTGAAAAGCTTACCCCAAGTTGTTTGGAGTTAACTCTCAACCATTGCCAGAATCTATCCTGCCAAGCAATCTAAACATCAACAACTAAATCATTCCATAAGACACCAAGACCCCTTGAAGCTCCCACAACTCCAATGAGAATGCATTTCCATCGACTAAAGCATCTATAAAAAGAATCATAATCACACTCCTTAATTTTGGTTTCTTGTAACAACACCAAGTCAGGCCTCGTTTGATCAAAACATCTTTTGATCAAACGAACTTTGTCAGGGGCATTGCAGCCCCTGACATTCCATGATAGGATTTTCATGGCTATTGGGAAAAGGCATAGTCTTTTCCTGGTCTCAATTTACTCTGTCCAGCCGCATTACTAGCCATTTCCAATCTCATTCTATTGGTTTTAGGTCCATGCTTCTTCTTTTCACCAACCTTGACCTTTGAATTCGAAGTTGAAGTTTGTTCTAGAGTTCTTTTCTCAACAATCCCTATGTTATCCTGCAAGCCTAGCACATCTTCACCTCTCAACTCCTCATTTGTGGTAGAATCTGTGTCTGAATCTTCCAAATTACCCCCACTATCTTTGACACCCTCAAACTAGCTCTCTAGATTCTGGATAGGAGAGATGGGGATGTCCTTGAAGATGATTTCCTCATCCTCTACCACGCAAACATCTTCAAGAAACTTATCTTCATCAAGTATGTTTTTCCTACTATTACATAAAGAGTTTTGTTCCCATTCTTCACTAGGCTTCTCAGCTCGGCTATGCATGATCTTGTTAGCACTTCCTTTCTTGATTGGTGATTGGGATTTTCCTTGCAAAACTGGTTCAACGTTAGTTCGCTCATCCATTGTCTGAGAGAGTTGACTAGAGACAGAAACACCTTCTAATATCGGGGTTTCATTCAGCCCTTCAAAACTTCCACTTCTAATTTTTTGGGCAATATCATCTACCACCTGCCACTCTGAATCCATCAGAGTGTTTTCTTTTTCTGTACTTTTAACAACAAAAGTTCCCACATCTTGGTTAGATTCTTGTAGATTCAAAAATTGTGATTTTGGTTCAGAACTATTTTCAAAAAGGATATCTATTTCTTCTCTCTAGACCCCAACCCAGTTGCATTGGGTCCTTGTTGCTACAGAGGAAGAGCAACTTTGTTGCTCTCACAAAAAACCCCAAACTTGCAAATTCCACTGATCTTCCCATTCAACAGATTTAGTTATATTCATCAGCTACTCAACTAAGGAGTTTTGGGCTAGTCCTTTCCCCTTATTCACATTTGGACAACTGCCTTCTATGTGTTCTTTCCCATCACACCTCGAGTAGGTTACCATTGCATCCTCAATCTCCACAACTTGATGCCAAATCCCCTCCCCTTTCTTTAGTTCTATCAATTTTGGAAGTGGGTGGATTGGTTGCCATAAAATGTAAACCCTAGGAAACATACTATAATCTGATTTTGCCACAGCTTCATCCGACTTCACAAAAACACCAAGTTTGTTTCCAATATTTTTGAGGGTTTCTTGATCCCAATACTCCTATGGGAGGTTCTTCAATCTGATCCACACAGGCACTTCCTTAATGTCTGCAATAGTAGGGTCAAAATTTGGAACCCAATCCTTTATATAGAAGCTCCTTCCTCCCATCAAGAATGGGCCACTATTGATGGACCACTCTTTATCCTTAGCCGTTTGGTAAATCACCAAGTAAAAACCATTTTCAAGAGTTTTAAGAACACAGTCTTTGCCCCAGTGAGCATCACACCAAGCCCTAACCCTAGAAAAAGCTGGCCATTTCCCTCCCCATTTAATGAAAAAAACATGAGCATTAAGAAAGCTAAAAGAGTTGCTCCACTCTCTACTTTCAAACAGCAAAGAAACCACCGTAGTGTGGGAAAATTTAGGTGTTACCTTGCTTATTTCCACCTTCTCAGCCTGATGCTTTGGTCTCCAAAACTTACTTTCTAGTTGTGTAAAATCCACCCTTTCATTTAAAGCCATCGATCTGAACTTCCTATCATTTTGCATGGTTTGTCTAGTTTTCCGACCAACATTTTCTGAGACCTCGGGTCTAAAACTCTGATTAGTCAGAGCCTTCCATGCCCCATAGGGACCATTCCTTCTGGGTTTCTGAGCATTTCTGCCCCTTCTATTGTTAAAATGCCACCTGGGTTGCATTCCTCCATCGTATTGCAACCCCTAGTGTCGTCGAAAACCCTGTCTGTGTCGTTGCTCTGCCATATTTGTTAAAAAATGAGAAGTGGTAATATTATTACCTCTTTTGTTTCAACCCGACTCAAAATAAATTATTATTATTATAAAGTCACTAAAATTAAAATTAAAGAATATTGGCTCAGAAGCTTCTAGATGGCCGCCCTAGACTTGGTGAGAAAAGAATTAATAGAAGGGAATTGGCCATTGTTACATCATCTAGGACATTTGACATTTGACTTGATATGTTTGTTGGAGCCTTGAGGTTTCTGTAGAAAATAATTGAAGGTCTTTGGGTATGAAGTATCCCATTGATTTGCATAACTGAGGTAGTGAAACTATCTACTGAAGGGTTGCAACTGATTTGGAGGAGTTACTTCAGACTTGTTATTGCACCAAAATTTGTGGCCAAGGGCCAATTTTGCTAAGATAGATTGGAGATTCAATTGGAGACAATTTTGTGTTGAAGTCTTCATTCATCTTTGCCATCAAAGGAAGGACGATTTGCATTTTAATATTCAGATTTTAAATATCAATTATTTCCAGACTTCATAGTGGCTTGTTGAGACCATCGACTTTTTTCATGGAGCCTTGTAGATGCATTGATTTTTTTCTCTAATTGGAGCGCTCTCTTTGAGGAGGTCTTGTGATGATTTTTGGAGATCAAAGGGAGACTAGAAGGTTGCGAATATTTTATTTATTGCATTTTACATCAGAACAGGCGCGGCTGATAGGAGGTTTCAATTTGGACTTGGAAGGTGCTCTTTTCATTGGATTTTGATTGTTTCTTCATCAACAATATTGGGCGCCACTATTACCAAGTTCCTCTTGCATTTACAAATAGTTTGCATTGTCATCATAGGCATTATAGTTGCTGCTATAAGTGATTATTCAGAAAAGCAGATCTGGCATTATTGTATATCACTTGTAAGCCAAGAGTCTTGGCCAATACATACCATCATTATATTAGACATGATATTGCAATAAAGGAGTTATAAGTTGTTGGTCAAATATTGTTGTAATTGAGCATGTTTATATCATTCATGATCAACTTAATAGTATGCATGCCAAGTGTTTGACAAAATGTCAATTGGTTGTAGATGCACTTTCTTCATGTAGTTTTCATCTATTTGCATTTGAAAATCCAAAAAGAGTATTGCATTGCATTTAGATCTTTACTTAGATGTCATAGAAGTCTTTTTAAGCATTCAAAATCATATTTGACATCAACTCAAGCAAACAACAACAAACTGAAATTCAAATCAGTAAGCAAAGACTTTGCACACCAACTGTTTGATGAAATTACAAAGGAAAAAAATTGAAGTGTTTGAAGTCAGATTGGGTTAGGCTCGTTATAGTGGTATCAGAGCTTTGATCTTGCCATCCTGGAGGGTTAAAGTTTCACATGGGAGGTCATCATAGATACTACACTCGCAGAAGAGCAGAGCAAGAAGATAATTTGCAAGAGGATAATTCATTTGAAGACATACCATTAGCAGAAATGGGTGACAAGGAAAAAGATGGTCCACCAAGAAATGAAGAAGAAATGAGGGAAACAATGAGGATAGAGATGCTAGAGATCTTATTGAATGAATGACTTGAGCTTTCGAAGGTTTTACAACAACAATGTAGCAGCAGATGCAGCAGAATAGGGTTGTAGAGGATAACATAAGTGTGATTGGGACACCTAGGACACATCGTACTCCTTCACGAACTTCAGATAGACCTACTAGACCCACCTTTCTAAGGGAAGAGCAGGAGGCAGAGAATGTTGAAGAAGAAGATGAACCAAGATATGCTGACGTGGTTATGGAAGCAAATTAGGAGAGGGAGTTCTTGACACCATAACTTTGGTAGGTTTGTGAATCAGAGGAGAGAATACTATAGGTTTAGACAAGAGCGAAGACCTCAGAACCAAAACAAGGAGCTTAAGCAGGCTACTAGCAAACTCACATTACCTATGTTTGATGGCAGTGGGAAGGTTACAACACAGTCATGGATTCACAAGCTAGATACTTTCTTGACACTTCGACCCATGACAAAAGAAGAAGCTATCAAATTTCCCACTTTACATTTGGAGGGTATAGCACACGAGTGGTGGTATCATGGGCTAGTTACATTGCAGCGTAGCCAGATTACATCCTATCAGGAGTTTGTGGATAGACTGATTAAGTGCTTCAACAAGAAGGACCCAGAGTCCTACTTCAGAGATAGCCTAGCTTAAGCAAGTTGGTAGTTTGGAGAGTTACATTGGAGATTTCTAGAAATTGTCAGTGATGGTCCCTAAAATTTTAGAGAGACGATTGGTGGTGCTATTCATTGAGGGCCTATTGGAGTCATTGAGAGGATGGATCAAGGATTTTGATCCCCCTACCTTGCAAGAAGCAATGACAAAGGCAAGGAATATGGAACTTGCAGCCCCAAAAAGCAAGTTCTCATCAAAGGGCTCTTCTTCATACAAGGACAACAAATCATTCTCCAAGAAAGAGAAGGAAAAACATGATGAAAAAGGGAAGTCAACAACACCTATAGATAGGGAGACAATGATTTGCACAAAAAGAAGTTGTGCTTCTATTGCAAAGGGCCTTATGATGCAAACCATGATCACCCTTTGAGACCCAAGGGAAAGGCAAATAGGATAATGTGGGCATTCTATGAGGATTCAAAATCTGAAAAATTTGACCAGCAAAGTGATCATGAAGAAACTGAATCAGAACATAAGGCAGAGAAGGAGAAGGAGGAGAGCAAAGCAGAGGTGAAGCTTCAAGAGGCACATCTCACTAGTATTCAGCTTGAAGGATCATCAAGGACACAAGGAATCTTGGTTGGACGGAGGATCATCACTTTACTTGATACAGGTGTCACACATAATTTCATTGATGCTAGATTAGTTGAGAGGCGTGGGATTCACACTGAGGAGTTTGAAGGCATAAGGGTTAAGGTTGCTGATGGATACACTCTTAAGTGTTAGAAGATGATTCCAGATCTCCCCATGCGTTTGAACAACTTTGAATTCAAGGCATATTTTTATGTGGTCAACATGGGAGATACTAATATGGTGTTAGGAATGAAGTGGTTACATGACATAGGTGAGTTCACCCTCAACCTTAAGAAAATGGAGATGAGGTTTAAGGTGAATGGAAAAACTCATGTACTCAAGGCCATCAAAGATACCAGTTGTAGGATGATATCATTTAGGAGGATGGAGAAGCTTATGCGGCATGATATGGTTGAATGGGCAGCAAAATGTGTTTTGATGCCTGCATAAGGAGATAAACAAAAGCCAGTTTATCACCCTGACATTCAAGAGTTGAGGATCAAGCATACCAAGGTGTTCAGTGACATTCCACCTAGTAGGCCTCTAGATAGAGGGATTGAGCATATCATTGAGTTGGAGGAGGGTGCCACGCCCATGATAGTCACTCCTTACAGGCATCCCAAGCGGCTTAAGGACGAAATAGAGAAAACAATAAAGGAGATGCTTGCTATGGGACACATTAGACGTAGTAAGTAGCCTTTTGCTTCATCCGTGGTTTTGGTGAAAAAGAAGGATGGTACATTGTGGATGTGTATAGACTATAGGCTATTGAATAAGAGATAAAAAATAGATATCCTATTCCCAGGATTTATGAGCTAATAGATGAGTTACATGGTGCCCAATATTTTTCAAAGATAGACTTGAGATCGGGGTATCATCATATTCAAGTTAGGGAGCAGGATATTGAGAAGACAACTTTTTGATGTCATTGTGGGCATTTTGAGTTTGTGGTTATGCCATTTGGGCTAACCAATGCACCTGCAACTTTCCAATCCACGATGAATAGGGTCTTCCATTCACAGCTGAGGCGGTTTGTGCTAGTGTTCTTTGATGATATTTTGGTAGACAACAAAACATGGGAGGATCACATTGCGCATCTAGACACGGTGTTGGGTATTCTTGGTGAGGAGTCCTTGTATGCAAAGGAATCCAAGTGTGATTTGGGAATGACAAAGTTGTTGTACTTAGGCCACATCATCAGTGCAGATGGAATACATATGGATCTTGACAAGGTCAGGGCGATCATTGAGTGGCCTACACCTGAGAATCTGACACAACTTAGAGGGTTTTTGGGGCTATGTGGCTTCTACTGTAGATTTTTTAATGGGTATTCACGACATGTGGCACCACTCACAGACTTGACCAAAAAGGGGGCATTCATTTGGACTTTAGAGGCACAGGATTGCTTTGAGATGTTCAAGCAACTCATGACTACTTGTCCTATACTTGCATGGATTGCTAGACTTCACTAGACCCTTTGAGCTACAGTGTGATGCCTCAAGTGAGGGGATAGGAGTAGTCCTCATGCAGGACATACATCCGATTGCTTTTGAGAGCTGAAAGTTATGTGGTCCATAGATAAGCTACAACATATATGATAAGGAGATGTTGGCCATTATGCATGCATTGGCCAAGCTCAAGCAATATTTAGTGGGAAACAAATTTGTGGTTAAGACGGACCATAACAACTTGAGACATTTCCTAGGACAACAGGATCTTAATGATCATCAGCAGAAGTGGGTAAGAAAGTTGCAATAATATGACTTTGACATTGCTTTTGTCAAAGGGACACAAAACGTAGTTGTTGATGCTTTATCTCGCTGTCCACATTTGAGCTCCATGGCAGAGATTGCTGAGGATTGGAGGCACTTGATAGTGGAAGAGTATGCCAAGGACTCTTGGGCTTCAGGAGTGGTTGAGGGGTCGATTCAGGATGACAAATACTCAGTTGTAAATGATCTTATCATTTACAAAGGGCGGATCTATTCAACCCCAGGATCAGAGATGAAGAACACGATTTTGAGGACTTTTCATGACACACCTATGGCAAGGCATCCTGGGTATTTCAAAACTTACAGGAAGATTCGGGAGTTCTTCACTTGGAAAGGGCTCAAGTCAGATGTTCTTCAGTATGTGAGAGAGTGTCTTGTTTGCCAACAAAATAAATAGGAACACACATACCTTGTAGGCTTACTATAGCCACTTCAAATTCCTGACAGGAAGTGGGAATGTTTATCGATGGATTTCATTACAGGCTTGCCGAAAGCCTAGGGTAGAGACTACATCTATGTGGTTGTTGATCGTTTGATGAAATATGCTCATTTCTTTCCAATCGCAGCTACATTTTCTGCCACTTAGGTAGCAGAGTTGTTCTTCCGTGAGATATTCAGGTTACATGGATTACCTCAGAGCATTGTAAGTGACAGGGATAGTTGGTTCATGAGTCATTTTTGGCAGGAGCTTTTCAGGTTGTGTTGACTGAGCTTACTCCGAGCACTAGTTACCACCCACAGACATATGGCCAGACAAAAATTGTGAACAAATGGGTGGAGGGATATCTCAGGAATTACATTGTAGGGCAGCAAAAGGGTTGGGTTAAGTGGATTTATCTTTGTGAGTATTGCTACAATACCACTTACCACCTTTTGATTCAGATGACACCATTTATGGCATTATATGGGTATGAGGTGCCCAACTTCTTTGACTTATTGGTGAGTGACAGTAGAGTGCCTAGTGTTGGTGATCTGCTACAGGAAAACCAAGATATTATGCAGGCTCTTTAGGAAAACATACAAAATGCACAAAATCATCAAAAGTAGTATGCCGATCAGAAGAGAGTTGAGAGATCTTTTGAGGTTGGGGATATGGTGCACTTGATGTTGTAGCCCTATTGACAGTCCACTCTCAAGAAGAGTGGTGTAGAGAAGCTTAAGCCACGTTACTATGGGCCTTTCAGGATCATCAGGCGAGTTGGAGAGGTGGCTTATGAGTTGGAGTTGCCAATAGACAACAAGGTACATAATGTTTTTCATGTGTCATGCCTCAAGAAGGTGTCAAGACATTGTGTTGTTCCTTCCACAATTTTACCACCCTTGGATGATGAGGGGAAGTTGATTATGGTGCCCGAGGCTATCTTGGATGTGAGGGAGAGGCAGTTGCGAAGGTGGGTTATCAGAGAGTATTTGATTAAATGGAGGGACTTGCCGGTGGAGGATGCTACTTGGAAGAGCAAGAAGATTCTACAACATCTAGAGTTGAGATTGCTTGGGGACAAGCAATTTCAGGGAGGGTGGCTTGTAATGTCCCCTTCTTAGTGGCCATCAAAATGTTTATTTAGCCTTTTTTCTCTCGAAGGCTAATTGGAGAAATAAGGGAGAAATTATTAAATTAATTATTTTATAAGATTATTAAAATATTAAAAATCAAAAGTAACCTTATATTTAATTAATTTAATATAGTGACTCAAAATAAATTATTATTATTATAAAGTCACTAAAATTAAAATTAAAGAATATTTGAGAAGCTTCTAGATGGCCGCCCTAGACTTGGTGAGAAAAGAATAAATAGAAGGGAATTGGCCATTGTTACATCATCCAAGACATTTGACATTTGACTTGATATGTTTGTTGGAGCCTTGAGGTTTCTGTAGAAAATAATTGAAGGTCTTTGGGTACGAAGTATCCCATTGATTTGCATAACTGAGGTAGTGAAACTATCTACTGAAGGGTTGTAGCTGATTTGGAGGAGTTACTTCAGACTTCTCATTGCACCAAAATTTGTGGCCAAGGGCCAATTTTGCTGAGTGTTGGTGTAACAATTAGCACCTTTGGAGTGCGAGTTGGTATGGACAACTATGCACAGTGCGTATTGAATACTCTTCAAATTAAGAGGGGAAGCTCCCTCATATGCTAATTTGCGTGAAAAAGTAAAGTAATATAACTTCAATCTTTTTGTCTCAGCTGGAAGAGGCACAAGGTTAAGAAAACCAAGAACGTTGCAGCTAAGGATTTTCTGGTTTCGCAGATCACTAACTACAACTAAACTAAATGCTTTAATCTATCCAATCTCCTTAAGAAAATAGAGCACGAGGAAAAAGAAGCAAGAATGTCTTTACGATAAACTCCACAACAGGATTTCCAAGGAGGAGGGACCCCTATCCGAGGCACAAGATGAAATAAAGTCTATTAGGCACAACACTTAAAACAATAATTCTTCTTCCCAAATTTTTGAGGAGGAACCCTTATCTGAGGCGTAGATTGAAAGAACATCTATTAAACATAACATAAGATAGCCAACTAGGACAACAAATTGCATTGGCGAGAAATGCATACAATAAACAATCAAACTAGCCACTCCATTTAACTAAGATGAACAAATACCATAACAATAACATTCAGGCAAGGTGGCGCAGCCATTTATTATCACAGTAAAAGCTCGTGAACAAATACTAAACAACAATATTTCAGGCAAGGTGGCGCAACATATATTTCTATCACGTGCAAAAGTTAATTACAAATGAGCAAAGAGCTCTTATTTATAGACATCAAAGGTGTAGGGAACCCTAAAATCACGTTGAGTCAACTATAGTCTTGCAAACATGCAAGGAAACTATACAGTCAACTAGAAAACTACCACCAATTAACTGAAACAAGACTAATCTAAATGGACATGTGCAAGCATGCACACCCTTATTGAAATGAAAACTAAATGAAGACTCCAACTGTACATTGATGATTCCAAGACAAACATAGCATGAAAGGTGGAACAAGTAGTTAACTCGGAAAGAAGCATCGAGTTAACCGTTGTGTTTGATGTCTATTCTATAAAGGTGGGACGTCTTGATCTAGAGTTCATTGGCCATGATCTTGAGCAATTAGCCCCTCCACAAGGTCGTTGATTGCATCACCATCTAAAGGTTGTCACATGTCTCAACTTTCAATTCACTACTTGTCAGCAACTCAAGCAATCTTGGAAATCTCTGCACACTTAAACTGGAATTTCACTGATTGGTAACTTTGACGGCTCTGTAACTGAAGTGATTGCCATTGTTTCTTCTGCAGCTTTACACTTTTGATGCTTCTCACATTTTTCACGCTTTTCTCTATGGAAGAGTGTTGCATGATGAAACTACGAAGTTTGACTGCAAACCCTCTGGTTGTGAGAAATGCAAACGAACTTGCTGCCCATGCTTGAATTCCAATGGTATCAACCCTCTGAACCAGCCTTGGAAGACAATCAACTATACAAGGCATGAAACCATTGGACTTGAGTGACTAGCCTGTCAACCCTCTGCATGTGCTTGATACAAATCGGTGTCAGATTTTTTGATGAAATCATGAATTAAGACTGATTTGGTCTTGAATTTAGTTTGCGTGAACTACATTTTGAAAAACTTGCTCGTTGACTGTAAACACGATTATATTCTGACAACTTTTTCTGGAAGCTGAAATGTCACCTGATGAGGCTAAAAATAGCTTGTAAGAGGGAAATTTTCACCAAAAAATTTGAGACGTGGGTTTTGTGCAGAAAATGATTCTAAGACAACCCACAACATCAGAATTGCAATAAAGTGTCATTTAGCTTGACATGCAAAAGCTTTTCCAAAAAAAGCAACTGGGGGCAATAGGGGCTGCAAAGCTAGATTTTTTTGAGAAAATATGAAATATGGGTTTTTCCCGAAAGATGATTCTAAGACAACCCACAACGTCAGATTTGAAAAATATTGACTTTTACTCCATGCAAAGGAATTTTAGTTGAGAAAAGCAAAGCTTTGAGAATTGAAGCTTTGGAGCAAATTTTCCTAAAAAATTCTAACACATGGGTTTTGTAGAGGAGGTTGTGCACAACCAACCCAGATGCTCAGATTTGTCAAAAGTCGCTGAATCTTGGACATGCGAAGAAAACCTAAGATGAGAATAGAAGTTTTAAGTTTTTGCTTCTACTAAAATTGCCCTGCTTGTCTAGAGTTTGTTGATTAATCTGGACCTATATCTACAAGGAAATCTGAAAAAAAATATCTGTAGTGCCTTCGAATGCTGATTGCTGAAGAAATTTGCCCACTTAGTGAGAAAATTCACTTGCTTTTCAACCTGCTATGAGAGAAATGGATGCCATCTTGAAATAAATAAAGAAATTTGTTGTTTAATGGCGCCAACTGCAAAAATAAACCCTGATTTCAAAAGAAATCATCTAATTGGACCCCACTTTGTTTAACAGAAACTAACTCAGAGTCTCAGAATATTTAAACTATTAAAATATTCAGTCTCACTCAACATGCGAATTTTCAATTTGAGTCTTCAAAAGGCGCCAATATTAAAATATTGAGAAAACTCACCACAATAAAGTTGGCTTGCTAGAACTGAAAATTTAATATTATTTTATTGAGTTAACTTAAAACTCTCATTTTGGGTTCGCTTAGAATATTTTACTAATTCCAAACAGTCCAAATTTAACTCTCCAAGCGTAAAGTCACGATTGCCTCTATTGAACTTTGATTTCTGGATGCTCAGTTGATACTAGAATTGAACTGTCACATCCACTGCAAAGCCAAAATCACTGAGATGAAATGTTTGCTGGGAGTTGCAAGTGCTAAAAACCATGTTTGATGCCTCAAAATAAAAGTCGCCTTTTATTAAATTGATATACAGGCCACCAGACTTGGCCATTTCTCTATTTTTCCATCTTGTGCTTCAAACTGCCATTGTCGGTGAATGATGACTCGTCGACTGGATGTTGGATCCATCACGTAGCTAGAAGAATTCTGTAAACAACGACTGTATGTAAGGCGTTTGAAAGTTGAGTTAAGGGCCTCAAAAGCAAGGGCGCCCCTAGCCTGTAGAGGCACAATTACCTGTTGTCAAATAAGGTTTGCACCCTTGCCAAGCTATAAACTGTAGCAATCTATTGACACATGGGAACACTTTGAGGTTGTGGGTGACTAGGGAATGAAGTGGACCTCCAGATTATGGGCTGGTTCCCTTTGAATTTTCTTGTAAAACTGATTTTTAATAACAGGTGAAAAGGGATAGAAGGATTTTTAAGAAAGAAATAAAAACTAAAAATAGGTGATTCACCAATATGTGAAAGATGACCTGAATCTACTTTTAAAATCTCACAAGATAAATCAATTTGAAAACTAAGGGATTCACAGCTCAATCAAGTATGTTTTGCATAAATACTTCATTTGATAGGCTTCTATGATTGAATTTTGTTTGAAAGAAAACGATAATGTTTTCATAACAAGCATTCAACGAATGTAAGAAACACAGTCAATGAATTGCACTATAACATATTGAATCTAAACAAGACATTAAGGCAATAAGATTAAAAAGAAGGATTTCATGGAAATCACAAAAAAATTATCCTAAAAGCTTACACACAATACTTGCATAAGATAGATCTAAGAAGGAAAGACAAGCTTCTTGTTAAAAAATCTAAGATATTTGTATTACAAATCTCAAGAAATCATGAGTTACAAAAATTTGAGTGAATGCTCTCACAACAATCTCCAAACCAAGAACTAGCGAAAATAAGAGAGAAAAGGACTTATAGAAAAGTCATCCAAAATTCAAATTTGAATGTTGGCTCCAAGAAAATATGTGTTGTCCACCTTCTCCTCCAAATAAGGTATGAAACTGAAGATGCTCCTCTAAATGTGCAAAAAGAGTTGTCAAAAACCAAACAACTCCAAAGGGTCGTATGAAACAGAAAATCCCTCAAAAAGAGGATCATAATTGAATGTGACAAGGTGTTATGTGCCTGATTTTGCTCCTTGTCTCAAGTCAACTTAAATGGAACTCAAAATTGATGTAAAACTCTCAAACAACTGCCTCAAAATCCTTGATTTTGCTCCATATGTTGGCTTAATTTTCTCAATCATCTCCAAGATTTAAGCAAGCCTTAAATGTCTCATTTAAACTCTCTTTGACTCAAAAATATTTGTTTTGCATTCAATAATAACATTTATTAAAAAGTGATTTATAATTTATCACTTTGAATAAATGTTTTACAAAATGATTTTAATGCAAAATCAAATATTTAAATAATACCTCAAAGGCATTATCATCTCTTGCATTTTATAACATTTATTTAAAAGTGATTTTAAATCACTTAAAATAAAGTTTTACATTATAATTCTGAATGCAAGAATTAAAATACCTAAAGCAAAAATTTATATTATATGAAACATTCAAAAAGTTTCATAAACTTCCCTAAGGCAAAAATATGCCACGTATGGAATTCATGTGAATGATTTTTTCTTTTTTTTTTTAAATCTTTAAGGCATCAAATACCTTTCCTCCTTCATCGTTCTTTTTAGGGTTATGTCAAAAAGCCTAAAACAAAAGACATTCACTCATTTAACATTTCAACTTCTGGAAAACTCACGCTATGAGGAAGTCGTCAGCAACAAACCCTAGCCGCCATGAACATGGATATTTCTGCCCTTTGTGCTGATTTCAAAAGTTATTCTTTGGAGATTTTCATGAGAAATATCGATGGTGAGTCTAATTTTTGCTTTAAATCTAGAAATTTCATTCTATTAAAAGCTTTTTGCAAGCTTACAGGCACGACCTCTCGTGCATTTTCTGATGAATTTCTCTATGAAATTTGTTTATTCTGTTTGTGGTTCTCTGTCTTGGCCGCCATAAGCATTCTTGGCAGAGCTTTTGGAACTCAAATTTTGTATCTTCTATTGTTTTTGGAGGTTGCCTTGAAGAAAAACGTGGTAAGTTTGATAATACCTAAATCTGGAAACTTTTCATTCATTTTGAAAGCTTTTACAGGCCGCCATGGTTTTTCTGTATATGTTTTGACATCATACTATGATTCTTTCATTTTCTGAGTGTAATGGAGAACATGAACACTTTTATTAGAAAAATCTCAGGCTGCCATTGAAACTTGAGTTGGCCTTTTCTTCATTGAATCTTTCCATTCAACTTCTGTAAATTTTTCATTTGTAAAAGATAGCTCATCATTTTTAGGCCACGGCCTTGACAATTTAAAAGCCAACATGAACCTTTGTTGGGTTTGTTCTCTTGGCTCGACCTTACACATTTCTGATGGCTTTTTGAAGAAATCCTATTTTGATTTTTTTCTAAATAGTTCATCCTTTGTAGATTCACAGTATTTCTTGTTTATCTTTGCATAGAGAATAGAGAATGATTTCTGTATTTCTGTTCTAAAAATGGCATTTAAGTCTTCTCTATGTTTTGTATTTAATACAAAAACCTTATAATTTGATGGTTGTAGGCTTTATATCTCTTCAAAAGAAAACTTATGTCTAAAAAACTCATAAATAATTCTCTTGTAGCTTTTAATCACACTCAGAGAAAAAAAAAGAGGAATTTTCATTTGTTGCTGAGTAACTTTCTTTTCAATGGCATTTTACTCAATGTTCAGAATGGAATATTCTTCTTGCACAGTAATTGTTGACTTGCATTCTTTGTACAATTTGGGACAGCAAAATGAAAGTGCCATTCTATGATAGCCAAATGCATGAAGCTTATTTCGAAGAAACATAAAATATTTGTTTGTTTCATTGCTCATGCTTTTCAATTCCACCTAAATAAATTCTGTAAATAAAACCAAGATTGTCTCTTGAATTTATAAACAATACAATTACTTTCAGCTTTTGATGATTTAGCTGATTTGATTCTCCATTTATAATCAGGTAATACTTTTATTAGCTGCAATAGATGATCAAATTATGACTGATATAAGTGTGAATTCAGACATAGTATGATAACATTTTAATTCTGTATTCAATTTTATTTCTACCACTTGATGAATTTATTTGTTCCTCAAATCAAATGATTTTACTTTTTTGCATAAAGAACAACTGATTGTGCCTTGCAAGCAAGCTCTAATCATGCAATTATTTCTTGAACTCTGAGACCATTCTCGGGAACTTTATAAAATAGCATATTGATTTCATGCTGAATTCACTGCACAAAACTTTAAATCAGCTGGGCTCTACCCTTGTGGGAGCCACATTTTATCCCCACTCATATTGAAACTCAACAAAATCAGCAACAAAACTTTTCTTGTATCTACACATGAAGCAAACAAGTCAGTAAAATATTGGATTCAATTTCCTTTCTGATGATTTGGCCTGGCAGTTTTCATTTATCTTTCAGTTGTTTGACCAAGTTGATTTGATTCTCCATTTAAAACAAGTTATATCTCTGTTGAACTAAAACATGTTTTAGGAATTCATGACCTGAGCTCTAACAATATTTTTATCATTGCAGGTTTTAGAACTCAGGAGAAATGGAGCTAGAACTAAAGATACTGAAGAGTGAGAAGAACCTAGAGGAATCAAACCTACACCAGCCCAAAAGGCAATGACGGACATGAATTCTTCTCTCATGTTTCACTTTTAGTTGTTCTTCAATTGTATAGTTTATACTTCTTGTTGAATCCAGTCAACTGAGTCTACCCATGGCTTGTGTGGGATCACAAAACATATCTCTTAATGAATCAATTGCTCATTCTATGCAATGACTTATATGCTTTTCTGAGTTTATTCCAATAACATAATCTAAAACAATGAAATAGCAATTGTTTAGAACACATGTTCTGTAATCATAATGAATGATTTCTGCTCTTAAATCTGCCCAGTCTTTTGATAATCAACAATAATAAATATTGCATAAAATAACTCAGCATTTCACTTCAATTTTCTAATTTTTTTTCCTTTTTAAGTGAAGCTTGTTTATCGGTTTGTTTGAACTATTCAGTAGTTTATTCTAAATTGCTTGAATGATTTGAACAAATCAAACTTAGAAAATTCTTCATTCTGAAAGCAAGGTCCCACCAGACTTTACATCAAAATTTATATCCCAGCAAATAACCACTCAGTAAATCTTCACCAATTTTAAGCAAGAGGCTAAAAATTGGTAACATTTCTGGCGACCTCTCAGGGGTGTTTTCCTGCTAAACAAAATAGGCCAGTTGCCTTGCTTATCCATTGGGCATGGAGTTCACTTCAGCTTCTCTCAGACTCAAAAAATTTTACAGAATTGAATTTTTTGCTATAACTGTTTGTAACTTTGTTGTTATTAGTTACAGTCCCATGGGGTATATACTTGTTGTTGATGACATTGAAGTTCTATTCCGAATAGGAATTATCTATCTCATTGAACTATAGCTAATAACATCAGATTTTGAGCTTTTGAGCTTTTATTCCCTCCCAGCAAAATTCGATGTAAACTACTAATTGTGCATAACAACACTTAGGGAAAACTCAGATGCAACTAATCTATGTGTTGAAACACTTATTGACATCTAGAATCTACTGAAATTTACTCTAACCTACCCTAACCAGCAAAACAACTAGTCAAACAAACCCATTAACTGGCTGGGTGAAATAACTTCCTTTTCTTCCAAACTTGGGATGCATTAAATGTTGTTGAACAACTGAGAAAAGATAAGAAACAAGGAGATATCTTACAAAAAGTTTCATTATTACTTCAAGAATGAAGACAAAGTGGATTACCTCTTCTTTTTGTTCATACACACTACTGCTTGAAGGAGCATAAACAGGCTGAGCCTGTTGTTCTTTTATCAAAGCTGCATGCTTGGGTGAAAGTTTGTTTTGTGTCTTCTTGGCTTCCAAATGAACAAGATGCCTTATAGGACATCCCTTTGAGTGAATAAAATTTGAACTCTCCTTGCTGGTTTCAAGTTGATGGACTGCTTCTTGAACCTCCTTCTGTTGATTATGAACTTCCACTTTAGTAGGCGTTGCCTTAACATCCAATTTTGAACAAAAGCCTTCCAAATCATCCCAAAAGGAATCCTCCTCCAAATCTTCTTCAGTTTTCAGCAAAATAATACTGCTTTTGATATAATTGCAGCTCCTTTCCATACTTGATGAATCTCTTTGAATCATCCGCTGCTCTGATCTAGTAACTTGTTCAATTTGAACAACTTCTTGCTCTTCGAAGAAGGGTGGAAGTTCATTGAACAGATTAGACAAAATTTCATGATCATTGTTCCCTGCTCTATAACTTGCTGCTTCAGCTTGTTATTCTCAACATAATAGCTCTATTGAGATATGATAAGTCCCACTATACCAATTTGAGGGATTGCAAGTTGATCTTGCTCATGCATGGACTCATTTTGCATAAAGCACATGGTGTTAAACAAATTAAATTCTTTACCAAAGAATGGATTTGGAAAGGCACTAAGTGGATGAACTTCTTGTTGAAGTATAGATTCTTTCAATGAAGGAGGAGAAAATGATTGTGCTTCTAATTTTGCAAGCTTTTGCTCATATCTTTCTTTCTGTGCAATTAACTCTTTTGCAAAAAGATTTGCAAACTGCCTTCCTTGTGCCTCCAATTCCTGCCTATGAAGTTGGGCTTGAAGATCCAACTTTTCTTGTTCATGGAGATAGGCTTGATAAGCCCACTCATCTTGTTGTTGATCTAAGCTCTTGTTCATCTCATCTATCTACTCAGTAAAATCTTGCAATGTTTGTTGCAACACTTGTTTTTCATTGCCAAGGGCTTGCAATAGGCATTTTTCCTCACTAAGCTCTACAACATGCTGATTTGGAATGAAATGACCTTGGGAGTGGGTGGGTGTGTGATAAGCATGGTGTGTATGTTGGTTACTTGTTGTAGCAAGGCTACTTGGAATAAAACCAGCATTGTGGTTGGTTAAATAAGGCTGATAAGGTGAAAGGGTAGTGTTCTCATGATATGGAGGGTGAAAGCATGTATTTTCATGAAAACTTAACATTTCTATTCATTCAAAGAGCTGGAAATAAGAATAAAAAGACTTTTCCTAGAACATACCAGCACTTAGACTGCTAAAACCAGTAGATTTAAGCTCAAAGTCGCCAGGTGTATGTAGATATTTCCTCCAAAGGCTAAGAATATTGCTGCTCACACCAACACAGTAGCAAATGAAGCTCTTTTTTGAACTAATGATCAACTCAAGGTCCCACTGGGCGTGCCAAAAACTGTTGTCAAATAAGGTTTGCACCCTTGCTGAGCTATGAACTATAGCAACCTATTGACACATGGGAACACTTTGAGGTTGTGGGTGACTTGAGAATGAAGTGGACCTCCAAATTATGGGCTGGTTCCCCTTAAAATAACTTGAAAATACTAAAAGATGATAAGGAAAAGAGTAAGAAGGATATGCTTGAAATTAAGAACCTATCACTATCAGGTGGTACACCAAAGATAAAGTTTTGACAAAGCTGTTGAAACTCACAAAAAACTCAATAAATTTGAACAATCTCACAACACAGATTTTTGTCTGCAAAAATGATTCTATGTAAGGTTTTGACTATTCTAATGCTTAAACACAAGGAAAACAATGTTGTTTTCACAAATATAAATGCAATAGAAAGAGATCACTAACATAAACCTGCACTATGACATAATATTCTTTACATCCAACATTGAAGGAATCTGATAAAATAAAGGATAACACAGAATTTTATCATGTAATTCACAATCAATACTAAAACAACAAAGAAAATAGGTGAAGGAAATGACTTTCTATTGAGAAAAAATGAGAATTTGTATTATAAAGGCCAATGAGTTACAAAGTGTGAATACAACTCTCACAAAAAAATTATCCTAAAAGCTTACACACAATACTTGCACAAGACAAATCTGAGAAGGAAAGACAAGCTTCTTGTTAAAAAATCTGGGATATTTGTATTACAAATCTCAAGAAATCATGAGTTACAAAAATCTGAGTGAATGCTCTCACAACAATCTCCCAACCAAGAACTAGTGAAAATAAGAGAGAAAAGAAGGACTTATAGAAAAGTCATCCAAAATTCAAATTTGAATTTTGAGAGCTTTTCTATATATCTTTCTCTTCTTTCTTATTTTCTCTAGTTCTTGGTTTGGAGATTGCTGTGAGAGCATTCACTCAGATTTTTGTAACTCGTGATTTCTTGAGATTTGTAATACAGATATCCCAGATTTTTTAACAAGCAGCTTGTCTTTCCTTCTCAGATTTGTCTTGTGCAAGTATTGTGTGTAAGCTTTTAGGATATTTTTTTTGTGATTTCCATGAAATCCTTCTTTTTAATCTTATTGCCTCAATGTCTTGTTTAGATTTAGTATGTTATAGTGCAGGTCATTGACTGTGTTTCTTACATTTGTTGAATGCTTGTTATGAAAACATTATCGTTTTCTTTCAAACAAACTTCAATCATAGAAGCCTATCAAATGAAGTATTTATGCAAAACATACTTGATTGAGCTGTGAATCCCTTAGTTTTCAAATTGATTTATCTTGTGAGATTTTAAAAGCATATTCATGTCATCTTTCACATATTGGTGAATCACCTATTTTTTAATTTTTATTTCTTTCTTAAAAGTCCTTCTATCCCTTTTCAGCTGTTATTAAAAATTAGTTTTACAAGAAAATTCAAAGGGAAGCAGCCCATAATCTGGAGGTCCACTTCATTCCTTGGTCACCCACAACCTCGAAGTGTTCCCATGTGTCAATAGGTTGCTACTGTTCATAGCTTGGCAAGGGTGCAAACCTTAGTTAACAACAGTTTCTTGATCCTCTTGTCGGGCGCATCTTGGTAGGCATGATGAAAATCAGAATGATCAAGAACGTAGGATGGTTGCCTCCTCTTTCTTCCCAGTTGATTCTCGAGCCAAGATGAGTCTCGACTAATCCCACTGGAAGGATCTATACTATCAATGAGAGGCTTTGATGAGAGTGAATGTGTAGAGGTATTACTACGAGGTAGCGATTCCAAGTCCAAATCAATGTGAATTGGAACTGGAGACTACTCTGGTGTCGGTGATGAAATGCATGGTTGAACTTCAAGCTCTGGAAAACTCTAAACTGGCCTCTGAACTGGCTCCTCGGGTGTCTCAATGGTGAGTGCCTTCCATTTTGAATTGCTAGGGACTTTATTTTTCTTAGGACCGGGTTACTCCTTTTCTTTTGTTTAGGTTTAGATGAGGAAGGTAGTGAAGCATCCATCGATGGCGGATCTGTTCTAGGCATGACTACCCTCCTAGACCTCTTGCTTTCAAGGTAAAGTATATTGTTTTGGATAACTCTACTCAACCTCTCCTTTACTGATGTGTATTCTTTGGCGAACCAATCAACAGTTGGCAGTGGTTGTGTATCAACTTGCTCTCTGAAAAACTAAGGATGTGTATCTCCCTCATCATCTGATAAACCTCCCACATCTTCTGCCAAGAAGAAAGAAATATGCGAGAGTGAGAACTTTCTATAGCTGTGTCTGCGCACCTCAAAGTCATCCTTGTAGTTCACCCAATAGTCCTCCATCATAGGCTTATGGCAAGAGCGAACAATGAGTTGTGTTGAATAATGACCCCAAGGATCAAAGGTGCGTGCATTGACAAGGTACTTGAGATGAAACCTTTCTAATTCTTGTCCCACAACTTTAGCATCAATTGTCATCCTACACCAATAGATTCTGAACTGCATGGGAAAGTTGACAGCTTGTTTATGCTTGTGGCAAAAATGTCGATGAACATCGTATAGTTGCCTCAGGAACTCCATAAAGATTGTCCTATCCGAAGGATAGCGTGGAAGCATGGCTGGATTTCCTGTGTATCCGTAGACGCAGATGTAGGTGTATGTAGGGAATTGAATGAACCAGTCAACCCAATCTACCATCGCTGCTCTAGCAACCGCTAAGATACAAACATGCAACTCCCAGTCTAGGTTTCTCACTGTATATGTTAAGAAAGCCTCATGCACACGCTTGAAATTTCATTTAGCCTTCGTGAACTCAAGTTGGTCATAATAGTGGTAGATTTTCTGAGCACTGAGTATGTCCACCATGTTCAACCCTCTAAACTGACCCTGATAGGTGATCAAGTATACGAGGTAGGAACACATGTGAAACTAGTGTGCAACTAGAAAATCGGTGATTTTCTCGTGGAGAATGTCATTGATGAAGGATGCCTAGTCATAATGCTCTCACCTAGAGATGATTTGACCAATGATATAATACATCCAAGGTTGGACTCTGTTTGCATTAGCATGACCTGAGATGCGATTGAGAAGTGTAATCAAAATTGTGTATTCTTCCTTGTATTCACCATGACCCACATTGCTTGACAACTTGTTCTTTTTTTTGTTTTAACCATCCCTCTGCCATCTTACTCTAACACTTGTCCATATCAGCATTGAATGCTCGCTCACACTACTCCATGGAAATGACTAGATTGGTCAAATGTTGAGGAATACCAAAACATCTATCGATATCCAAGGGCTTGAGACTGCAAATCACTCATCCATCTACTAACTATATTTCATGAGTAGCAGAATTGTAATGCTTAACACAAGACATTACAAACTCTACACAATGAACTGAGATGGGTATAGAAGCGGCCTCAAGCAACCCGGATTGCTGAATGTTTTGAACTATCGAATCTTTTATCTTGATTGGATCCAAGACTGCTTCTGGAAGCACCTTATGTAGATTCGTATCAACTATCCCGATGAATTCATGAGTCAAGATTGACTTGGTCTTGAATTCGAGTTGAGTGTATTGTATTTTGAAAAACTCGCCTGTTGACTGTGAACACGACTATATTCTGACAACTTTTCTAGAAAGCTAAATATAGCCTACTGAGGCTAAAAATAGTCTATTGAAGGGAAATTTTCAGGAAAAAATATGAGATATGGGTTTAGTCCAGAAAAAGATTCTAAGACAACCCAGAATGTCAGATTTGCAAAAAATTGACTTCTACTCGAACATGTAGAGGAAATTCAGTTAACAAAATCAGAGCTTCGAGAATTGAAGCTCTGGAGTATATTTTCCTGAAAAATTCTAGCACATGGGTTTTCTCAAGGAAGCTATTCTGAATCAACCCAGATGATTTGTTTTGTCAAAAGCCGCCAATTTCTCAAACATGCGCATGAATTTAAGATGAGAAAATGGAAGAAATTGAGAAGAAGAAAGATTTTTTTTTATGTTTTCTTTTGCCAAAATCGCCACTCTGCCTTAAATTTGCTGATGAATTTGGACTTGTACCTATAAAAGAATATTCTAGATGTCTTCGCCACTGATTGCTAATGAAAATCCACCCAACTCTGAAGGAAATTTGTCTCTGCTCAAGCTGGATGAATGAGAAATGGCGCCAGTCTTGAATAAATAAAGCAAAATCGTACCATAATGGCGCCACTGCAAGAATATAACCCTAATTTAAAAAGAATTATTCTGATTGGACCCCCTTCAGTTTGACTGAGATTGACTCGAAGTATCAGGTTACAAAATAATATTAAAATATTTAGTTAGCTTTAACATGCGAATTTGAGATTAAACATTAAAAAGGGCGCTAATAATAAATTATTGAAGAAAATCGCCACTTTAATGCTTTGCATGCAAAAATTGAATTAAATATTATTTTAATCAGTTAACAAAAATCTAAGCATCTAGATGCACTCAGCTAAGTCCACTGATTCCGAAAATTCCTCATTTGACCCTTCAGGCGTCCATTTGCAAGAGTTATGAGATTTTTTGCTAACTTCCTACTTTATAGCTGACTGGAAATTACAGTCGCCCTTGTTCAACATTGATTTTTGGATGATTGAGTGAGGCTATGACTGAACAGAGATATCCACCGCGAAGTTTGTAGAGCAAGGATGAATGTCTACTAGGAGTTGCAACTGCTAAAATCAACATTTGACACCTCAAAAAAAGTAGGCGCCTTTGATTAAATTGATGCAAGGTCTCCAGACTTAGCCATTTCTCCATTTTTCCATCTAACGCTTCAAACTGCCACTACTAGTGAACGATGAACTCTGCTGACTTGGATGATAGGTTCATTGCGTGACTGGAAGAATTTCGCATCCAACAACTATATGTAAGGCACCTGAAAGCTACATTAGGAACCCCAAAAGCAAGGGCACCAATCACTAATTTGACAAAAGTGAAACTTTCATCTGGACACCATACTTTGACCCCTGACACCAGGAGCTAGAGTGCTATGATTCACGCACCATTAGTCTCTTTGCGTAGCTAGAACAACTTACAAGAGATGTCTTTGGAGGTGACGAAGCGAGAAAACTACTTCTAAGACCTCAAAAAGAAGCGTGCCTTTTCCAAGGGGATGTGTATTTTCCATGTCATTTTTTTGGTTATCTTTACTCTTCAGCATTCTACACTGACCTCTCACGTACAAGTGTTTGAAAAATCCCAGAGGCTGATGGCTAGGCTCATTGGATAGCTAGAGTAATTCTGCACAAGTCTCGTGAAGACTATGACTGCAAAAAACCCCATCTCATAGGCCTAAAGGCTGGGTACCCCTGGCCTACAGAGGTACAGGTGTGTATTTCCACATTTTTCCACCCTCTGTTTTACATGCTCGGTAGAATCTCTGCCACAATCACTCAGTATGTTGGATCATCTTATGAACTGGTGCGTTGCGAAGCTAGACTAGATTAGAAAAGATCTCTATAAGATGGAAACTGCAGATTCATCCATATGAGGGGTCAAATTCAAGGGTGCCCCTGGGCTACAAGGGCACATAAACTAAAAATTTAACAACCTCAATGACATGCAACCTCCTTGTACGTTTAGCTTCTGACTTTAATTACCAGAGTTTTGCACTTTGGGTGACTTTGCTTGATAGCTCGTCGGAAAGCCAGACTAATTTTGAAGAGATTGAATGTACTTGCAAGCACATGCAACTAAATATGAGCCTTCAAAAAGAAGGGTGCCCCCGGGCTACAGGGGCACAGATCTATTTTCTACAAATTATCTTCATTTGATTCTACTTCCGTAAACATTGTTCTGGCCACTGAATTGACCTTGTAGGAGTATAATTCTGTCGTGAAGCACTTCTCTATAATATCATGTCCTGCTTTGAGTCCCAGATTCAGGTTTTGACCTCCAGGTACTGACCAATTTTTGTTGATGACCGACATGACACTGACCAAAGTCCATACTTGACTTGCCCAAAAATTGTATTTTGACATCATTCTAGGAAGGTTTAGACTCTTTTAAGCAAAATGCCTTAATGAAGCAAAAAATTTGGTTTGCATACAACACGTGTATAAGACAATATAATTTTTGAGTAAACATTGCCCTCTGTTGCTATTCATGACTGTCTATAATAATTTGTGCTATTTTCTTATACATCTTAGATTTGAGTGAAGTTTGTTGTAACTATCACGGTGCATTGTCAAACAATCATCTTTGTTCTGTGTGTATTCGGCATAAGATATTACAGTGGTATTAGAGCCTTAGACCCTGTCAAACTGAGGGAATTTTATGCAATTAAGTCAAAGAGAGCAACATGCCATTGAGGGAAAGAAGGCAGAAGTTGAGTCAACCAAAATAGGAGGTAGAGGTAAGAAGATGGCTGATAGGGATGAGCAATGGGAGACCTTCCTAGGGAAAATGGCTCAAATGCAGGAGCAAATTTCCAAACAACAAGAACAAACATCCCAAATGATGAACATGATGATGCAAACCATGAACACCATGACCAACACCTTTAGATTTGCACCAAATAATGGTCTAGAAGGCAACCATTCCAATCAACATGGATTTGAAACTCAGAGCAAAGCAATAAGGCCACCCACCCACACAACCCTCATTTCTGCTCAAGAATGGACCTACCAATGGAGGAGAAGAGCATAAACTTGTTGAAGGTGATGTCAATGCAAGTGTAGATGCCTATGTGCAAATCCATCCTAATGTGAGAAGTCAAATCTGATTCATTCAGTTCCACAATGCAAATAATGGATCAAAATGAAGACAATCAACATTTTATTCCAATAGAGATCTGCAGCATAGGGTGAGTAAATTGACTCTCCCAACTTTTGATGGCTCAAGAAAAGTGATGGCACAAACATGGGTACTAAAGCTAGACACATACTTCTCACTCAACCCCATGCCTAAAGATGAAGTAATGGAAATAGCAGTTTGCAAGGGTTTGAATAATTGCAATAGCTGATGTATTATTGCAATTCTGAATAAGGATTTTTGAATTATTGCAATAGCTGATTTATTATTGCAATAAGGGTTTATGAATAATGCAATAGCAAATTTATTACTGCATTTTATTGTGAGGGCTTCTAAAGGACGAATTTAAGATTGAGCTTCATATTATTACTCTTGATATTGCATTATACGAAGCTAAAACATTGGTGATTTTGTTTATAAAGTGTGCCAAGAGGAGGGACGTGATTCTCAGGAAGTAAAGTGCTTCATTTCAAGGCCACAAATCTATTTGTTGAGCACTATCATCATCTACAAAGTGTCCAAGAAACTTTATATGTAGACATTTGAGGGTCTTTGATAACCATTAACAGTGTAGGTCAGAAATTTGATGTTTTAATGTTGTTGATCACTATTGTGTATCAATCTTGTCTTGTGCAACATTAGTTATTGCTAGAAGGGTGTTGAAGTCAGTCCTATAAAAGTTTTATGAGTATTTACCATTCTAAAATGAAGTTCTAGGTAGGATATAATGTGAAATCAGTCTTATATCATATTCGAAATGTATTGCTGAGATTGTATTTTTGAATACTTATTATAAATTTAGTCCAATATTGTGTTTCAGATTTAGGATTGCATCTTATGTCATTGTTTAATCAAGGCATTAAGAAAAAATCAAAATATATACCCACATATTTAGAAATCAGTTTGCATGCAAAGTGTTTGATAAAATTATCAAACAACATGAATTGAATTCAAGGAAAATTAGGCAAGGGATATTACAATGATACCACTAGTGTCCCTTGCCAATTTGAATGGAAATTTTCAATCTATGTTGTTTGACATTTTTTCAAACACTTTGCATGTTGTAATGTTCCTTTCTGGGAGGAGTAGAATTTTTTTGATTGATGGACCCAATTGAGAGATATGGTATTTACTAAACTTTCATAGCAACAATGACTTATAAATTATTACATTCAAGTACATGAAAGCATGGCATTGATAAGCAAATCCTATGATAATTTTGGACATAAATTTGACTATTTGGTTGGCACACAAATGTTCAAAAATTTATATCAGAATGTTGCAAGTTCAAAAAATATCTCAGAAAGCAAGAACATGAACCTAGCTAGCAATAATTGAACAACATACCATCTTAAGAATGTTCTAGGTGTCTTAATGCTCATATACAAGACTATCATGAACTCTCCAAATAGTAAATAACTTCAAGACTTATTTCAGACTTTTACATTTACTTCTGAGATGATATTATAGACCTCTCCTTCAACATGCACACTCAATAAATTAATAGCAATCCCTTACAAAAATTTTGAGCATGTATAACAGCTAGAGATACAAGTTTGAGCACTTAGAAATATAATAATATGAATTTTTAGACTTAACACAACACTTTTTTAGTTCATGCATTTATACAATCATATTTCCACTTACAAATGACTTAGAAATGCACAGAAATACATGGAATGATAGTCAACAGAGGATTAAAAGATAGAATGATATCTTTC
>VDFB02262213.1:219228-231243 GCA_007258455.2 Sequoia sempervirens | reverse complement strand
TAGATTTTGGTTAATATATCTAGGTATGTTAATATATGCTAAAAAACTAATTTTAATTTAAAAACTTACTAACATCATTAAAAGGTAATTTTATAATTATAAATATTTAACATTAGAATTATTTAACATTTGAAATAGAAAATTTAAATATTATATTATAATAGTTTATAATTTACTTATATAGTATTTTGGATAATAGAATTTTTTTTGATTGATTTAATATTTTCTAAGTTCATTATTGAATTTAAATCTTATAAATATAATTATATATCTTTAATCGATATTATAATTTAAAAATAATAATGAATATTGAACATCTTAGATTTTAGTATAATTTAAATATTAAAAAATTTAATGTATAAGTTTATTAAATATAATATATATTTTTTAAAATAAATATTAAAAGATTATTATATATCATGTATATTTAAAGATCCATAGAATTATCTTTTAACTATGAAATTAATATGATTAATTTCATTTATAATTTTATCTTATCTTATCTTTTTAACAATTTTTTGGTATCCTACATAATTTGTTTTCTATAAATATCATGTTGTATACTCTTTATATGGAAGGTAGTGTTTTTTCATGGAGCTTAATTTGTTCCTTTATCTTCCCATATATCTCTATATCTATGTCTTTCTCTTCCCATTTTATCTATCTCTCCTCTCTTTCTCTCTCTATCTCCCCTATTTCTATCTCCCTCTCCATCTCTGTTGTCTTTCTCTGCTTATCTCTCTCTCTCTCTCTCCCCTCTCTCTATATCTCCTTATATCTCTATCTTGCCATCTCTCTCTCTCTCTATATATATATATCCCCCCTCTATCTCCCTATCTCTCTATATATTTATTTCTCCCTCTATCTCTCTCTATATCTCTATCTATTTTATCCCTTTTCCTCTCTCATTCTATATTCATCTCTACCTCTATCTATAGGGAGAGATACAAAGGTGAAGCATTGGACCTTCCAAAGATCCACCAATCTCAACACTACTCCCAACTATTTTGAGCATTTAAGTACATATTGTATGCTAGATTAGGAGGCATGTGTCAAAGCTCATATTTATTGATGCAAAATAGGTCCAAAGTCACAAATTTGACGTAGAGTTACTTATAGTTTTGTACAAAATTTCAAGTGCCACATAGAGCAAAGATATTCCAGTTTTTTATATCATGTCATCAAATTTGGCACTTCATCAAGATTTGTATCTTAATCAACATTAACAAAAGCAAAGGTGTGTACTTGAATCCCTTGCATTTAAATTTTTCTATATATATAAATATTTTAATATTTTCCCTCAAATCCATAATATATATTAGTGTGTGTTTATTTATTGCAATAAACAATTAACCTAAGTAACACATTAAGAATTTTAAGGATTTGTGGAAAAATGCATAACAAATTTTTTGTTGGATGTAGAGTGTTGTATAGTTTAGAAAAGCTCAAAATATGAATAGGATTTTAAGGCCATATATTATGGTAGCTTACAATGCAAAAGAAGGAAAGGAAATCTATTATCAATTTTAATCTACAATTTAATACCATATGAAAACCACGTGGTATTATCTAAAATTAATTCTTGACATATTAGTTTTATAAAGTACATACCATTCAATAAACTTCTCCCAAGAAAGAAACCTAAGTGAACATTGAGTGAACCCTAATTGTAGATTCATAACTCTAATCACTTAACCCTAAAAAGCGAACACTAATCCTAATCAAACCCTAACCCTAGCCTTAAAGTTATCATATAATCTAATTATCTCTCTTATCTAGAATTTGGGTTGAATTATTTTTCCTTTATTTTTTAATTGCATATATTTTTTGTTTATTAGATCTTATTTTATGAATATATGAAGAAATATAATTTTACTTCTACATTCATTCTATGCCCATATTTTTCATGATATTTTTTAACATTCATTTCTGGAATATTAGATCAATCTCCATGTATAAATATGGAAACCTCAACATTTTAAAATTGAATTCTACCTACCCAAAACATAGACACACAATTCAACAAATTCTCAAAAGAAGAATGACAACTTCATTAACATTTCATTCAAAATTCACTCAAATCCACATAAGGAGAGAAAATATATTAGAATTATACGTTTATTCATGCTTATAAGTCATATCTGCATACAATTTAAGATAATTTGCATATATTCATCCAAAACTCAAAACAGGCTATCTATTCTATTCCATCCACTTGGGGTTTTAACAACCAATGGCACCACAGATATCACTTCCTCATCAGAGGACAGATATATTTCTACCCATATATTCAACTCAAAACCTAGCTAGAGCTTTCATCAGTTCTCTCCCTACAAATGAGCCTTGAATTCCCTTTTATATGACAAGGGAGCAACAAGCTTCAGGCTCAAATGTAATTTCACCACAATTTTTCATTTGAACAAAATCTCCATTGCAGTTGAATCTGCAAAAACATTGAAGGCATGAACTGAAATCTAAAGAAAGGGAACACAAATTGTCATCAAAATCCACTTTGTCACTATCCATGCAAAAAAACCAGGCAACCAAAGTGCCACGAAGGCACCACAACAACTTCTTATTTACCCGCCACCCTGCCCTTACCAACACTCAGACCCCGGTATACATGCATGCTTCTAGTTGTTTCCCAATATGGTAGACCCTTAGCCTCCTCTTCTTTCTTGTCCTTGCCCAATATGGTCCTAGTCTGTCTGCTTGGGGTTTTAACAGTCGATGTGCCCACAACTATCATTTCCTCATCAGAGGGTAGACCGCGATTGAAGTGACTTAAATACCGACAGTAGTCAGAGTTGGTCTCGGTTACATCATTAGAAGTGTTGCTCGTAAGGTCAATGGGCGAGTGTTGGCATCGAGAGGAGCCATGCCCATACCTTATTTTCCTACCGACACTAGTAATAGAGCACACCGACTGCTTGCCTTGAATGTCATCTACCAATTGAGCAGCAACGTCCTGGAATTGCAACCTTCTATTGCATCTAGTGGGCACAAGCCTGGGCTTGTCAACCAAAGCGCCTTCCTGAATAGCAGGACCGAGCTTTTGTGAGCTCAAATGAACATACCTCCTTACTAACTTACTCAATTTCTCTTCTCAGACAAGCACTCAAACTTTATTAGACTCAATCCACAAAGCACTCTAACTACTACAAGAATGACACTATTAGCAGTTAATTCCTCTTGTATTTATTGTGCGAGGTAATGGCAACCTTCATCAATGCTTAGTAAAAATGCATGTGCAAACATGGCAATTTGGCGACGTATGTACTGTCACCATTTAACTAGAGCTACATGAGAATCCAAAGATCACCCTTCATGATTTCCAACAACAACATCCTCACATAGATTGAGATTGATGTGACTACACAAGAAATGAATAATTCATTAATGCTTCACCAGTTGTACGATAAAACGACCACCATGTGCTGTTTTCCAACTTTGAATACTGCTCGCTGATCTCCTGAAGAGTTGGCAGATCAAACAATTTATCTTGGGCTAACTCGGTTTGACATCCAATGAAGCATCGTTCACCTTCCTCATGACCAATAACATTAATCCATTTCAGAAACCAACTACCATGTCGGTAGGTCCTATGCACTTTGCAAACTGAATGGCTGGAGCTACGCATCGCAATCTCATTGACCTCGTGGCTTTTAACCAACCTTCATCTTCCTCTTGCGAGTTAGCAAGCAACAAAAAATATTTACATTAGCTTTTGATCTTGGTTGTCAATCTAAGACCATAGGTTATGAGCTCAATAGTGGAGATTGGGCCCCACATTCCATACAGGACACACATCTACCTTTCGCTGACCTCGCACCAAATAATAGGGCGACACCTTAGGTCTGCGAGTTGGCGGGGTATGATCGAGATCTTCTCCCATATCTTCAAATCTGGAAAACCTACACATTGCACGGTTAATATTTAATGAAAGGATTTGGCTAAACCGTCGGTGACATGACCACTAGAGTTAATGGCTTAGGCTTACATCATCGGATTAAAATTAAAACCCAACTTTGATTTTAATACTTTATTTCCTCCGCAGGGTTTTATTTCCTAAGTCTCGGTTGGCCTCGTTAAATTCTTATCCCAACCCTAACAAAGAACAAATGATTAAGCTAAGGATTGTATTTGTTGTTATAACTTTAGTTCTAGAGAATTCTTAATTACCAATTCTTATTTGTGTATTTGTATATGAATCCAATTGAATGCCTTTCCATATCATTATGGAAAATTTTATTATTGTAACCCTAACTCTAACACTAATTAAACCTTAACCCTAACGATTGAACTAGTATTATAACTATGCTCTAACACTAATTGAGCGTATTAAGTAACCCTAGGTATTGTTGAAACCTAACCTAATTGTATCAAAGCCAAAGGGAACTCTAGGGTGAACCCTAACCTAAAATGAACCAATAACCCTTACCTTAATTGAACCTAACTCCAATCCTAGCCTAATTTAAGACTAACCTTAGCCACGACCTTAATTAAACCCTTATTGAATTATAACCCTAATTGATCCCTAACCCAAATTGAATACTAATTGAACCTTAACCCTAAGTGAATAGCAACCTTAATTAAACTCCAGCCATAATCCTATTTGAATTTTGACCCTAATCATAACCATAATTCAACCCTAACCTTAATTGAACCCTAACCCTAAACATGAGTTCAATTAAGTTTAAGTTTCAAATAGGGTTAGACTTTAATTAAAATTAGGTATAGGATTCAATTAGGATTAGGGTTTGGGTTGGGGGTAAAGATTAAGGTTCTATGATAGAGCTTAGGGTTAGTGTTAGGGTTCAATTGGGGCAAGGGTTAGTATTAGGGTTAGGGTTATGGTTCAAATAGGGTTTCATTATCATTAGTTTAGAATCATAGTTATGTTTAGGGTTGGATATAAAACTAGATTTAGGTTTGAAGTTAATTAGTGTTAGTTTAGGAGTTAGGGTTATGGTTAGACTTATAATTAATGTTAGTATTGGGATTGGGTCTATCACTTTAATAAAATAAATGCCTATAAATTCATTTCAATATTTTTTTTTGAAATTATATAATAATTTAAAAATATTTTCAAATTTACCTATGTTGATATATGAGAGAGATATGGCAAAATCTAAACTCTATACAATTTATAGTTAGCATTGTGTATAAAAAGGTTTAAGTTATGAATGTTATATTATAAAAAAATAAATGTGTTTCAATGTTTATTTGTCAGGTTTAAAAGATGTGCAATAATGTTGCAATCACTAATGATTAATTTTTCTTGATGGTTAAAATAGATTGGTAAAGTAAAATTTATCTATAATAAATGAAATTTATCATTGATTTTTTCTTGATAAGTAAAATCAATATTTCATAAGTTATCTATATAATTCTTATTTAAATTTTTCTTAATTATGATGCAAATTATATTTTATTAAATTGTTAAAAATTTAAGTTGCTTATAAATAATTTTATGTGTTTTTATAATTAGCGATATTATTGTGTATAAAAGGTTTAAGTTATGAATGTTATAATATAAAAAATAAATTTGCTTTCAATGTTTATTTGTTAGTTTGATGTGAGAATAATGTTGCATAATGTGATTAAATTTTTCTTGATTGGTTAAGTGATATTGTGAAATTATTCTATGTTAATTTAATGTTATGAATGCTATATAATATAAAGAAAAATATTTCTAATATATTTTTAATGCATCTTTATATTTTATAAATAAACATCTAAAATAAAAATGTGATTGTAAAAATACAACTTAATGAGTGAACATACATTTAAAGTTAAAAGTGAAATTATAAAACAAATTGTAAATTTATTTTATTTTTCTTCTATAAATATAATTTTTTTATTTGTCATCTGCCTAATAATGCCCACTTCTCCTTTTAATGAATGTTTTATTTTGCAAGGGTTGATTTAGTGCTACCATTGATCTATTTCCTGTAGATATCAATAGTGCCCGCCATCCTGTGATCGAGAATTGAAGGATCGCGAAATCACGGGCGGGCGCCACATGTCCTATTTGAGGGATCAAATTTTAGCTATCGCTGAACAACTACCATTTGACCTGAGCTGTTCCCTGCCATCCCGCGATGGTGCTTGGGTTGATTGCAAAATTACGAGCGGGTGCCACGTGTCTCATTCGATGAAGCCTAAAGAGTAAAGGAAACACTAGCCGACTTTAAATGTATTAAGGGGCGGATTACTAAAGTGTTCTCGAGACGCACATGTTCTAAATCGATGGATATGTTATAATCTTGCTGGAAAAGCTGCTCTAAGGTTAACGACATGGCTGGCGACTATGTTAAAGGAACGAGATCAACAGCGCCCGCTATCCCGCGATCAGGGATTACAGGGATCGCGATATCACGGGCAAGTGCCACGTGCCCTTCCTAAAGGATGAAATCTGTGTGACCATTGATGAGTTGTCTCTTCAAGATTGATAGTGCCCGCCATACTGTGATTAGGAATTTTGGGATTGTGATGTCGTGGGTGCCTGCCACGTGTCTCATCCAATGAAGCCTAAGGAGTGAAGAAAGCGTTCACCAGTTTTAAATGTATTATGGAGCGGATTACTAATGCGCTTGTAAGATACACGTGTTTTATTTCAACGCAGATGTTATGATTTTAAGGGAAAAGCTGCTCGACAGTTAAAGGAAAGGACGATGACCATTTTTTAAGGAGCAAGATTTATGGTAAAAAGATCGATGGTGCCTGCCATCCTGTGATGATAAATCAAATGATTGCGATATTGTGGGAAACTGCCATGTGGCATTCCTTTGCGGCGTATGACATAGTGGGCCCCTTTATTGCGTGTTGGCGATTATGTCAGCCTGTTTTGAAGATGACCATCGATGATTTGATCAAACTGAAGGATCAATGACTCAAATTTAAATATGTATCAAATTATGGTTGGAGTCATTCATGCAGCCCGCGAGTGAGCTTTAATGGCGGATGAGACATCCACTGGTGGAATTTGATCGACATAAAATAAATTTACTCATCTCATTTGTATCACAAAGCATCCAAGTATTTCGTGAAAACAGTTTTAGAGCCAAAGGTGAAATTGCAAGCAGCTGCTGCCAGAAATTAGAGTTTGTGGGAAAAAAGCCGAGTTAATTTTCTCTGTTTCCCAGTCATTCTACACCTAAATTTGGGAAAGGGGGGGTCTGCTATACTTGTCACTGAGTTCATTAAAATATTTTGTTAGGGCTATTGTTTAATCATAAATTATGAGGAATTGCGGTATTTTTACTCTGTAATTTCCTATTTCTGCTTAGTCATAGCCACTTGAAGTGTAACATTGTAGTGAGACCCTAGTTTGTCTAAAATGGCGCCAACCCAGTAGCACTCTGGCCACATTGAGTATTTGAAAAGAAACTTGTACGATGATTTCCTAAATCAATTTCCATTATCAACAAATGAAAGAAGGAAAGGTTTGGTGTTGATGCGAGGGAAAATCCTAGGGGAGGGGTTGGTGTGTAATAATTCCAACATTGTTGATACTAGGGTTCCACTCACAGGCTTAGAAATGTTCAGATTATGGTATGGATAGAGGAATTTTCTTCATCCTTTTTCAAATGGATGGATGTATGACATGGGAAAGCTGGTTGTTCCAAATGTGTTCCCTGATGTGGACTTACTTGGAGCAGTGGCCAAAAGATATGACCCTATCACACGGTTAATTAGAGATAATGATGGAGGGGTTCTATTAGAAATTAACAAAGATGTTATCCAACAGACTTTTGATTTGAGTGAGCCAAGTGATGACTTGGTTCCTATTAATTTTGAAGAAATGAAGCAGGAGTATACAAAATTGAAATATGTTTTTAGGGTTAAGTTGCTTCCACCTCATCCGGTTAAGGCAGGGGGTTCACAATTTCACATTAGCCCTAGTGACCAGGAACCCTTTAGATTGAATTGTTTTGCAAAGCCTTTCCTGGCTACTTTCTATTCACTATGTCATATTTTGGGTTTCAGCCCTGGTGTATTAATGTTGATTGCATACATGTTCATGGGGGTCTAAATACAACACCCTAACTTCTCTGTAACATATGAATTTGCTTCTTTTTTGGTGGAAAGGATAGATGAAGGACTGTTGAAGCTGTAGAATGGTGATACTAGTACTTAATTCTTTTGGTATTCCATGTTGATGCATATGTTCTTGTTTAGGAATGCTGATTTCTTTGCTGAGAAGATGAACTTAAGACAATCAGTTAATGGAGAAAGATTGTCAGTACAGATATGGGTTGCAGATTTGTCCTATAATAAGGAAAGCACCAGTTATGTGCAATTTGATAATTGTTTTGCTGCAAGATTAAGGGATAGATTGATGGTAAATGTACCTAGGATCCCTGGAGAAGTGCATGATTTCCTTAGGCCAAAGGAGAGGAAACCAGAATTGAGGGTTTTACATAACTCGGGTGACATTATCCCATATTCAGTCAACGCTTTCTTGAGAATATATGGATTTCAAGGAACCCCTCACATACTGCCATACAATGTGCCCCCAAGACTAGGGTTTGTAAAAGTTATGTGGCAGATGGGGTGTATTCATGAAGATAACCTAACTGGAAATGGGAAGGGAACATTATTCCTCGATTATACAATAGTGTTTGACTTTACATTTTCAAAGGGAGGCTAGACACATTTTGAAAATTCTTTGTTGATTACCATTTGAGATTTGGTTTGGAAGGCAACAACACTTGATCACGAGAAGGTTTCTTTTCTCTTTTCAGACAAAGAATAAAAGGTAGAAAATTTGCACATGAGTTCAATTTCCCTAAAGATCTGATCAGGAATGAATTTGATTTAAATAGACAGGAATTGAAAAAGGAAAAGTGGATAGCTTATAGTAAGCTACTAGATATTGTGCATGAAATGGATCCGAAGTATGATCCATTGATGGAATTCACTCCATACCACAAGAGAATTGATTTTTTAATGAATAATTTTAAGGAAATAATGGAGACCTTGACAACCAAAAAGATAAATTTAAGGCTAAGTCTGGATATGCAAGGAAAAAGTGATATTCCAATTGAAACAAGGTTAGTATGTCAACTTTCAGGAAGACGGCCCATTAATAGGAGGAAAAGGGATACTAGCAGTGATGAGGAAGAAGTAGATAGAAAAGGGAAAAAAATAATGAAGGCACCTTCACGACCAAGCCCAAAACTCAAAGTACCTGGGGCTGTCAAAATTATTGATTTAGAATCTTCACCAGAAGACAGTCCCCCATCACCACCACCTGAGCCAAGCCTTAAGAGGCAAAGAACTGATCACCTACTTGAGGATCTCATAGATGAAATTATTGTTACTAATCAAAACATGCAGGTTGGTATGTCATCCCCTCCTAGGTCAGCTAAATTGGTTCTATCCGATTTGGATATGAAAGGTAAGAGTGTGCAGGATGCAAGAATGGTGGCTTGCAAGGAGTTCTTAGATGACAATGCATTTGTAAAGACTCCTGTATTCTTGCAATTGGCATGGAGGATGAAATTTGAGGAATATAAAAATAAATGCAAGGAGAGAAGAGAACTAAGGCTTGACAGGTCAGATAAGGAGAATGATGAAGAAGTGAAAGCTGAACTAATGGAAGAGTTCAAAAACATCACTCCTGAAGAAGGAAGACAACTAGTGAATCAGGCTGGTGTTTTTATTTTTCTTGAATGGGACTTCACAGATGCAGTGGCTTTCAATGCCATTATAAAGTCCAAGAATCCTTTTCAGGATTCTGAAGGAGAAGTTAAGGCAACATTACAAAACTCGGCCTTTAGTGAAGAATATGAGACCTTAGCAATTTGGGCATTGGCTCCACAAGGAAGAAAGCCAGACATTGTTGATATTAATCCAAATTTTAAAGGAGGATTAATAATAAAGAGGGCTTCAAAGACTACAACAACTGAAGCCACTAGTTTAACTGTGAATGTGGCTAAGTTGGCCCAAAAGACTGCTGAAAGGGAGGAGGCTGAAAGAAAGAGCCTAATGGAGAAGTATAACATTTTAATTGAAGAATATAGTAAAATGAAATAGAGGAATATTGAGCTGCAAACTGAAGTAGAAAGGTTCAAGTATAGACATACTAGGGAAACATCTAATGCTCTAGGAACCAGCACATCACCTCCCACAGCAGGGTCAATGCCTCCTGCTTCTCCAAATGTTTCTACACCTGGGTCTCCCATTCAAAATCCTGCTCTTACCCCTCCTCTAGAACAAGTTGATGAAGAAACATAGTGCTCTATTGATCCAACAAAGAGGCAACTCATGCAGAAAATTGATCAATTATAGACATCACTAAGGGTAAAAAATGAGGTTTTCTTTCAAAAGAAAAAGAAATTGTTACTATTATTTTGGAGCATTTAAATGAAAAGGTGGATAATAAAGTGCCCTATATACATTCTTTGTATTCTTTTCTATTTGAAGCAATAAAGAATATTAATAGGGATCAAGGGATAGTGATTCCAATAATTCAAAATTGGATCCCTAGGGCAAATAATCTAGATGTTATGAATAAAGCCTCAAGGTTTGATGTAAATAACAGGCCCCAATCATTGAAACCTACTTATATATTAGTTAAATCATTGCAAGGTTTTTAGACCTTACCAGATGATCTAAGTAGTAAGATTAGGGAATTGGTAAAGAACTTCAATGATTGGGGTAACACACTAATACCTGATATAACTGATGAGCAGGGGGAAATCAGAACACTCCAACAATGGCAGGATCAGGCAAGTAAAGTCATCAATAATCAAATTAAAATAATTTGTGATGACTCGGATTATGATTTGTTGGTAAATTGTATGGATAAGATTATTGGTAATCGCTCATTTTGGAATCTTTGAAAAAGAGATGCTAATCAGTAGTGTAAAGTATTTTCCCCATAGCATAAAGGTAAAAGAGGTGATTAATTTTATCGGGCTAACCAACGTAAAAATACCGTGAGGTGGGTGGCTGGCATTCGAATGATGATGAGTAAAAAGAGTGGACTACCGACAGGTGGCAAATCAGATGCTGCGGTTACAGCGTTTCCAGTTTTGTATGGATGACTTTCTTGGCGTGGGTTTCGCATGGTTTTTTGTTATTGCATCAACCTTCCTTCGTCGACATGATAAACGAGAAGATGCACCAGGATGATTGTTGTTGTAACAATTTTTGAACAAGAATATTTTTCAAAGTGGTGGCTGTTGTAACAAATTTTGGAATATCACTAGGTGCTCCAATTGACTGGTGACAGGTGTACTTTCTGGCCCGGTGCTTGTTTGCTCCTTCATTTTCTATAAGATTTATTTCAAGGCCAGAAGTACAGGTTAGCAAGTTAGATAATTTTTGTCGAGTCTAGGTGAAGTTGCAGAGTGAATTGTAAAGTCCGATGGTTTTAGAGAAATGCAATTTAGGTTTTGAGTCATTATGTAACAGATTTTGAGTTCATAGAAATTTAATGATGTATAATAGTACTAGCATTTGAGTTGAAATAAAAATTCGAGCTCATGTCTCTCCATTGTACATGCATATTTGAACTTTCAATGAAATAACTAAGGGTTGTTTTATCCATCTCAATGTTGTGGTGTGTATGATTCTATTTTAGCTTTAATTCAAGGAATTAATCACAATACTTGAATGGGATTATAGGAAAATATGTGTTGTATAAGGATTTAATAAGTAGTCCTTGGTTAGAATGCATAATGATGAAATTATAATGCAATATTGTCAGGGATCTTATATGTGATGTATTAAATCTGTTATAAACCTCTAGATGCTTATGAATTTGACTCCTGCAATAGCTATATGGCACTGATCTAAGTGGCGATTATAAGATGTATACAGTGAATTGAAAAAATCTCACTACTTACCTCATGTATTTTTCAAGATCATATATAACTTGCTTGACATTGTTGTCAAAGTTGTCTAGGAGAGATAGAGGTAGAACGTACTGCAACAATTATAAAATGATCTTTTCATTATTTTTCCAAAAGTAGTAAACACAATACAATCAAAACAGCATGC